>CAEFZX010016509.1:0-69504 GCA_903066825.1 Alfaro cultratus | reverse complement strand
AAAATTATTCCTTTTTATGCACTTTAACCCCTGCATGGTCTCCCGTTTTTGTTATGACTTTGAGCCAGTCGTAACAGTCTCTTAACACATCTGACCTCTTCCTTTTTGGTTGGAAACATTTTTAGACATTAAACCATCTCTTCTGTTTTCTTTCTTGCCATTCCTGTTTTTTCTTCACGCCGTTGAGTCTTTAGCTTTAGCGCCTTTAGCTTTAGCGCCTGCAGACGTTCACACATCGTTCCTCCAGCAGACGTGAACTTCTCTGTTTGTGTCCAAACACGCTGCAGATTTTCTCCTGGTTTAGTCGTCTGTCGGCTGCTTCAGCTGTAGAAACAACAAACTGCAGCTTCCTCCTGCTCTGTTGGTGCATAAATACGTAAAAATGCACTAATGCGACGCTGCACAGAGATCGAGACGAACGCTGCATGGGTCTGCGTGCAAAACCTCTGCTGGGGAAGGAAGTTTGATGTTTAGGAGGTGTGGTCTAGTGGGGAGAATATGAGCAGTCAGTGTCTAATCTGGAGATGAAGGTATTTTTTCTATTTCATGACTTTTTGCACATTTCAGATTTTAAAATCAGACGATCCAAACGTTCCTCCATCACTTCTGACCTGTTTGTTTCTGCTGGAGTTTTATTTTCTCTGAGTTGTAACAAAGCCATATCAATATGTTTTCCAGAGAATAAAGCGTGAAATGTTTCTCTGCATCATAAACGCCGGCATCCTGCCTGCTGGCGCTGTTAGTCAACCAAAGCCACGGGGTCAGAGGTCAGGTGGTAAACGCTGTAAATGATTAAAGGAAACTCACCTGAGTCCTGAGCCAGCTCACACACACACATTAATTATTTGATCAGTGTGTGTGTGTGCTGGCTGGGATTAAATCCTGTGAGAGCAGAACAAAGCAGCAGCTGCGTTAAAGCTGCAGTTTAGTGTAATTTGCTAATTACTGGGCTTGTTTCTCTGGTTTCTGGAGCCTCTGCTGCTCTTTGTGAGGAAGCTTCTGATTACATGGACCAAGTGACACTGACTGCTACAGAGATCTGTGACTATAAACCCTGAGTGCAGAGGTCTGCTGCTAGCCTTCAGGAGAAACGTCACTACAACGACGAGATTCAGATTACAGCTCAGACTCTACGTCCATTCAGCTGGATGGAGTCCAGAATCATCTTCATCACTGAAAGTTTCATTTAAAATCGACTCCAAATGAGCAGAGACCTTCCTCTGGTCAGAGTTTCATCACTTCTGTCCTGATGGTGAAGCAGCGTGACGCTTCCTGTCTGATCATCAGGCACGTTTCAGCAAACAGAGGCGATCAAAGCGTCGGCGTCCGCCGGCTGCAGTGTGGGACCGCCACGGACCAGCACGGAGCAGCACGGACCGCCACGGACCTGCACGGACCGCCACGGACCTCCACGGACCGCCACGGACCGCCACGGACCTCCACGGACCGCCACGGACCGCCACGGACCGGCTGGAACCTGCTAAACCGCCATGGCCCTGTCTCTGATTGGCTGAGGAGAAACCCTGTGATGAAAGTTATTTTAGGAAACTCAGAGTCCAACGACGTTTTTCCTCTTTCAGCCTCACATCTCCAGGTTTGTTCTGACAGATTGTGAGTTTTTTAAAGTCCGTCCTCTCTGCCCGCCATGACACATCGCCCTCCCACCCCCCTCCCTGCGGCTGAAGTGGCAGATGAATGAACCGAACCCGGCGTGAAAGAGCGGACGGAGACGAAGGTCACCTACCTGCCGCTGCCTTTGTCCCGACTCCAGAAGGAAACAAAAAAGCGACGGCAGCAGAGAAAGGAAGAAGAGGAGCGCTGCTCTTCATCTCCTCTCCGTTCCTGCTCCGTCTGGCCTGCTTTTGTTCCCCGGTCGGGAGTTATATATCATGTAGGCGATGCATGAAGTTCACCTTGTCAGAGAAACCTAACACAACCCTGCTGCCGCCGCTCGGTGTGTGTGTGTGTGTGTGTGTGTGTGTGGATTATGGAATGCATAATACCTCTCAGGTGTGAGGCAAGCCTGTCATCACCCCCATGGCTCAGATTGAACGCGACCCTTTTGATTCTTTATTTTACTCTCCTCTGTGTGTCTGACCTCCTCCACATGCATGTAATCTGCGTTGATAGAAACCTCTGCTGGGATCTTCACGCTCGCCTCCTGATGATCAACGCCGTCCGCCAGGCGTTGGCCCACAGTTAGCCAACCGCCGCCGCCAGCCTCTCATCTTCATTCAGCGCTGGCCTGAATTCCTCGCCACACTCCATTCTCACTTGTCCTTGCATTTTGTCCGGGCGCTCTTTGAAAAAAATCGTTTTTCTAATCTGAAAGTCTTCTGCTGCTAGATTTGAATGACACAGAGATGAAAGGGTCGGATTTAAAATCTGTCAGACCCTCACAGGAGTAAATTTGAACTCCATTGTGTACCTTATATGATGCCTGTTAATGTGCAGCACAAAGAGAGGAGAAGACTTTGTGCTGCTTTGACTTCTTCACTTCCTGCATGTTTAAACAACCGGCAGCATTTTATTTCTTCAGGTTCAGAGGAGAACAGAGCAAAGGAACCTTTTGGAACGTCTGAGTCCTGAAATCAGTTTCAACAGGAGGATGACATCATAACGCAGCTGACTGATGCTGGCTGGTTGACCTCTGACCCCTGGAAACATTTAGTAATATCTTTAAAATGGTACAAACAAACATTTCTTCTTTACAAATATTATTTGATCTGAATTGATTTGAATTGAACTGAAGGTATAATCTGGAAAGGGCGTTGGATTCTACTGAAGCTGAGCTGAAGGTACTGATGAACGCGACCAGAGTAGAGGACAGAGTCATCAGCATAACGGTGAACACGGCTCTGCTCACGCTGCTCTGCTCACGCTGCTCATCTTCATACTCACTTTCCATTTTACATGGTTGTTTAAAATGCTGCTAGCTCTGACTCCAGTGGGAACCGTTTGAGGTTCCAGACCGACCCAAACAGACAGAAGAACATCTTACACATCAGGATTTGGATCAGGAAATATGAAAAGTGTGTTTACTTTCAAAAAGAGTCTGTCCTATGAAAATGTACAAATAGTGAAATTCTGCAATATTTGTGGGATAAAACGGGTCATAATTGGAGTTGGGTTGTGTGACTGAATATCAGTTTTGTCTGTTTGGATCCGTCCTCCTCTGCATTCAGTCGGACGCTGCTGCTGCCACAAACCCAAGTTCTGCACAAACACGCCGACAACAACACCAGCACTTCTGCTTCAGAAACCGACAGCCAGCGAGGCACGCCGCCTTTCACATGGAAATATGTTTGTGTGTCACCGGCTGCACAGAGGGGGGCGGCGGTGGGGGTCCAGCAGTGATTACCTCTTAAATACATATAGATGCAGCTCTTTGAATGGCTGAGCACTGAGCAGGAGATTGGGTTAAATTAGATGTTAATCAGCTCCGTTCTCCTGTTGGTGAAGCGATAAGGCCTTCAGGACCTCCCCTCACACGCACACACACACACACACACACCTCGCTCTGCTTTTTTATGCTAATGTTGGGCTGTGTGGAGCCGCTCTCTCTCGCTGTCCCTCAGAGACGCCGATCGTTCGCTCACTGCATTTAATAACAAAGAGGAAGAGGAGATAAGTTGTGAAGCTCAGACTGAAAGCAGCCCAGAAACACATTTGGGTTTTTCAGCGGGGTTGAAATAGGCCGAGTTAAAGCCGAACAGGGAGGAGGAAGAAAATCAGCTCCTTCCTTTTCAAAGGCGGCGCTGAAAAGTCGTGTATAAAATCCTCCAAGTTGTGAAAGACTCCTGGACAGAGATTATTGTGCTGCAGGATCCTGTTGCCTCATTCAAGGCACAATCAGCAGCTTTTCCAGCAGATGACATATTTATGTATTAGGACAAATAAGCATAATCTAGTGATATTGTGAGGCGCTCAGCTGAATATAAAGTCAGTTATACTAGTCAGTAAATGTGGGCGTGGCCAGTGAAATCAACTCTGGGATGTTCATCCTGAGGCCCAGCAGCTGATACTCCTGCTTCACGTTTAGCACCGGATCACAATAAAGTCAATCAAACTTTGTGTTTCTGTTGAAATTGAAAGTTTTCGCTTGAGGAGGTGGAAAAAGAAGAGGCAGCTTGGAGGCTCCAGCGACAGCAGACGCTCACACGTGCAGCGGGAAAATAGCTGCAGCCTTGAAAGTCTGCTGCTGGTCTTTTGAGGTGACTGTTGCGACATGCAGCAGAGCGGCGCGCTAACCTCAGAGCAGCGCAGGTGCAGGGCAGAGATCAACGAACCCAGCACCCCCTCACTTCAGCGCGCCGTTCTGCCTTCACTGCATCCACACAGCTGCTCTCCTCCACAGCAACACGCCCAGCTGACCCACGTTTGTCACACAGCCTGCAACTTCCAGGCTGTTCAAGTTCACATTTCTAATTTACACCAAATGTCACATGAAAACTTTAAAAAGCAGAAATAAGATCATTTCAAACCAGGAGATTCAGGAGTTTTGGATATAAGCAAGATTCATTTTCATCTAAATAGCTAAATAAAAAGAAATATTTATATTTTTACAAATTTACAAACAAAAATGTTCATCTTTTACATTAATAAAACCTGAGGTGTTAAAAATATGATTTGAAAAAACTAAGACAGTTAAAATAAATTTTTTGCAGTGTGATACAGATGAATCAGAGAATGCTGTTTTTATAAAACATCTGATTTCAAACAGTCTGTATGAAATCAGCCTATTATTAATGTTAATCTGTATAATCTAGAATAATAATCTGCAACACAAAGTCAGTTTAAGTTAAATGTTGCTACTTAGACTTGCAATAAATGTCATCAATAACCTTCAGATTACTGATAATCAATGTCGTATTCAGCTGCTGCTAGTTTGATTTAAATAAAATAAATTTGATCCTTTTTGACATGAAATGTTGACTTAATGCTAACAAAATAAATAACTTTACATTTCTGCAACTTTTAGACTGTTGAGGTGTTAAAAGTCATTTTCAGTTGAACATGTTTGATTTAACTGAAGTTTTATGAAGTTTCTCTGATTTTAAAGATAATCAACTGCTGAGTATAAAATCTAGTTTAACGAGAGACGACCTCTGAACTCTCCCGGCTTCAGCATCACGATCTGCAGAAACATTAAAATAATAAAACAACAACTTGGAGATGAGCGTCAGAGAAATTTCAGTTATGAATTGAGTGGAAACTTGAAATGGAGCGATTGTGGAAACAGTTGTGTTGTGGAAACTGAATAAGCTCCGCCCACCAGACCCGGCGACGGTTGTCCTTAGCAACAGAAAACTGCAGCAAACCTGTGACAGTTGATGCTTTTGCCCTGTGGTTTTTCAAATGAACATCTTAATAATAAGATGGTGAGTTGAAATGATGATATTTAATGTTTTTCCATCTACATTTACAATAACTTTTATTTAAATGAGATTTTATCATCTTATTAATTTGAGTTTGGTATTAATTGAGGTTTTCATTCATACTTTATTCATCCTAAAAGGATAATAGATGTTGTCTTAACTCAAACTGAAGGATGTCCAGTAGCAGTCAGTGTTCCAACAAAACTGAAGAAGCCTCTGACTGAAGCCTGTTGCTGTGTGAGTGGCTCATCTAAAAGCTCAGACTCCATCAGCTATTAGCTGCTAATCCAGCTCATTTGCTTTTGCTTTTCCTCTTTAAATCTCTGTGTGGTCAGGAAGTCTAGTAGAGATGTTGGAGTAGGGGATAAGGATCTTTGTCTGGTCACAGTTCAGGTTTTATTGGAGGTTTTGAGATGCTAATCAGCTGTTCCCGGCTATAACGCCTTGTTACCAAAGTTATGAACCGTAACAACCAACCAGAGGGAGTTGTGGTCCAAACATGCAAGGATTCAACCAGAACAACGAATGAGAGCTGCTCCAACATGGCGGCTTTAGCATGTGATGCTAACGCTACGCTGACGGTTTCTACTGGAAGTTCATGTTTGTTTCTGGATTCATCCAGCATTAATTTACCAGTATGGTATCGCCTCACGTGGAGCTGGAGCAGCTCTCAGCGGTGTGTGTGTGTGTGTATATGTATGTGTGTGTGTGTGTATAGGTGTGTGTGTGTGTGTGTGTTTCTCCCCTCCACCTGCTTCTCTTTGGCTTTGACTTCAAGCACCGCAGTTTGACTGTTTCAGGTCAGAGGAAAGGAGATAAGACGAAGTGATTTTTCTTACCTTGGTCCCCCCCTCATTGCCCCCTCCCCCCCTCACCCCCCCCTCACCCCCCCCTTCATTCCCCCTCCCCCAGACAGACGGAGTGACAGGCCTCCTGTGTAAGCCTTTATTTACTTACAGCGTAATACTACAGGTGATCAAAACAACATGGCCGTCTCCCACGATTAGCCCGCTAAATGCTAGATGTGTTATGACAAGCTCACTCCCACTCCCACCCGAGACGCTCGCACACAGATCCACACACACTTATCCTCCATCTGAGCCGAGGCCGAGGCGTTATCTGGGAGCAGACGCGCATCTGAATGCGATATGAAACCTTTCAGGAAGTCGCATCAAATTCGAGCTCAATTTTTATCTTGTTCTCACTCAGAAATCGCAACTTGTTTTCATGACTCACTTAAGCTTCTTATGATCCATTTCATCAACTAAACGCATGAAAATAAGATCTTATTTTTCTAGTAAAAGTATTATTTTCCCCTTAAATCGCTTCGCAGGACGTAGATGTCAGTTTCATGTCTTATTGAGGAAAAATAAAAGAATAAATGAGTCAAATTAAAAGAAAAAAACGGATCCAATAAAGCAGGACACTTTTGAAGCTCTTATGACAAGATATTGAATTTTAATTTGAGTTTGCGGAGGCGTGGAGCAGAAAGGCAGTGTGGTGAGTCTTTGATACCCGCCGAACAGAGTCCTTCCCCAGCTGCGTCGGCTAATTTGTTCCCTCGGTCGTATCTCGCCCGCTCTCAGCCTCCGTTTAGCATTATTAATCAAATTACACCCACTAAACTTTTCTTGTGTTATTGAAATTGTCTTTCTTTCATTGTTTTTTCTTTTTTTTCTTCTCCCCCTCTCCAGCGGCTCTTGAGCGGGTTTTCCGGCTCAGGCTGTAAAAGCAGAGACTTGTCATTCAGAAACGGTGGCATCAGGTTAATGATTTCATTTTTTCAATTAAGATAAAGAAACACTTTCCCTCCTGACCTGCAGGGCAGCGCCAACATCAAAGCTGCGCCGCTCCTAATTGTTTTTCAGCTCAAGAACAAAATTTTCAGAATTTTTAGTGTTTTCCTGGTGAGTGGAGTCCATCGGTGGTTAGCATTAGCATTAGCATTAGCTCAGTTACAGCCAGGAAGTCAGAGTGAGGAATCTCCTCTCTCTCTCTGACTCACTTTTCTATGAATTCAACTTTTATTTTGCTTTTCCAAATGAAAACTTTTGAAAACGTTCATTTGTGCACATTAAAAGCTTCTGATTAGTGCGGATGGAAAGTTTCCTTATTTAAATCAACACTAGTTCACACATTCAGCATAAACAACTGAAATACATAATATTCTTTCATCACATAACAAATTCAAAATAAAACTACAAAAATAAACATGAATTACACTAAAATGAAAAACATTCAAATTACAACATGAAGGTGTTTTCCTTGTAAATATTTATTTAAATCTGTTTGAAATTAATTCCTCTGACATAAATATATTTTACTTTAGGTTTCCCATATGAACATAAGTCTATAGAAATAATTAGTATAAACATTTCTAAGTGTAAGTCTAGCTTCGTTTCATAATCCTCTACATTAGAACTGAGAAACTATTTATGATTATAACCTCTGGCTGTTTTGACCTGATGATTGTTTTGAGTAATGTTGATGGAAAAAGTGCCGAAATGTTTTTTACAAACTAAATTTTCTGCAGCATTCAGATTGCATAAATATTTGCAGGCTGATATTTCATCTTTTTGCTGCTGCTGCTGCTGCTGCATCAGAGTGGAGCGCTGCAGCAGCAGCGGAGCGGAGCGCTGCAGCAGCAGCGGAGCGGAGCGCTGCAGCAGCCTTTGGTTAGGCCGATTGGAGCAGCAGCGCCAGCTCTCTGTAGCTTAGCATTGCCCCCTGCTGAAACCTGACTCTCCATCCTCTCTGCTGCTCCTGCTGTTTCCTCTCTCATATTTTCATCTGCGGCTCAAACGTGATTCATAGAAACAGAAACATTTAGTTGTGACACAAATCTTTTTTTTTTATCAGAAGCAGCAAAAGCAGAACTGAAGATGTGCAGGAGCATCTCAGTAAATCAGGAAAATGATAAAAAATTTATTTATTTCACTTCAAAAACTATCAAATATTTTTTTCTATATAATAATTACATAAGCCAATATTTACTTTATTTAAACATAATGATTCTGTGAGTCAGGAAATTACATCAGTTCAATAATCTTCTGAATTGATTAATTCAAGATAGTTCTGTATTCAAGCTTAGCTATTGAAAGTTGAGTGGAAGAAAAAACTGAGGTGGAGAAATATTAACAGAAAACAAGAATTGATGAGAGAATTGTGAAGGAAAGTCTGCAGAATGAGGCAGCCAGAGAGAGACAGAGTGGAGCGGATCAGAACCAGCGGTATTGGAGGTCCAAAGTGACAAAGTCTCCTCAGTCTGTGATGTTCTGTTGGTTCTGATCCACTGGGTCAGATACGTTAGAGCTCTTCCTGTACCTTTGTGGAGTCGCTGGTTTCTTTTTCCAACAGGACTGGCCTGCAGGATGTTCCACCTGCTTCAATCACCATGGAAACGGGCCGGACCAGAACCGCATAGAGAATCTATGAACCAACAGCGCTGCTGACCTGATGGCTTCCTGATGCAGGAAAACCAAAGTAATGATTGAGTAAAAGGTTCTGGAGGTTCTGCAGTCGGTCCCGGCGGCACTGATGTTTGTGACGTAGATAAACATCACATTGATGACATCATCAGATAAACAAAATCCTCCTGACTGACCTCAATCTCTGAGGTTCTTAGAATATCTTTGATGAATCCGTGACATTCAACTTCATGCGTGTTTGTGTGTGTGTGTGCGTGTGTGTGTGCGCGCATGTGTGTGTGTGTCTGGGCTGCTCCCAGCGGCTGCTGCTGGTTAAATCCTCAAAGTGGCCGGGCCGCTCCCTGCCAAAGCTGCCCGCCTCAGTCCAGAAGTAATCCACAGCAAATTCCTTCAGCCTCAGTATCACAGGCCGGCGCTGCAGAGCCACGCGCTGCCAGGGGAGCACACACACACACACACACACACACACACACACACACACACACACACACACACACACACACACACCGACCACTTCCTGATTCGCAGCGTGACAGTGAGCAGTGTGTGTGGATGCTAGCTGGTAGCGGTGTGTGCGTGGGCTTTCTGGAGATGGCGCTGCAGCCAGCTGACATCCAGCCTGGCGTTCCTCCCAGCCGGCGCTTTGCTGGCGGACAGAGAGAGAGGAGGCTCTCCGGCCGGCTGCTCTTACATCCGTGTGCTCGTCCCCCGGTGAGGAAACATTTGTTTCTCTACCAACGGACACAGGAGGAAGAGGAGGAGGAAGGAGGAGGAGGCCGTCGCTCCCCCTGTTTTCTGATTTCATGTCTCTGTTCGGATTTCCATCCTGACAGCCAGAGGTCAGATCTGCTGCTGCTCATTTCAAACCAACCAGGTAGTTGACCTGATGATGACCCTAACCCATCATACAGCCACCCCCATGCTGTGATCAGAACCAAACATTGAACTGAAATAAGAGTAAAAAACTATTTGATAAAATTACAAAATAATAAAATCAGGAAAAATATAACATTTATGAAACTTTAACAAAAACTGAAGGTGTGTCTGAGTTTGTTTTAACCAAAACATATTTCTGCTGAAGAAAAGTCAAATTATTACAAAAGAAATGACTTGAGTAAAAGTAAAAGTATTTGGTAAAAAGGCGACTGAGTAAAAACATCAATCATTTAATATTTACAAATTACATCATCAGATGGACCAAAATGTAAAGTTCATTTTATTTTAAACACCAAAATGAAAATCATTTACATAAATAACATCATTAGAAACTAAAGCAAAAGAAACATTTTCCCATATCAATTTCTTATGAAACTAGTAAAAACTGAATTTTTAGTTAAATAAAACATGTTTATTTTTAAGGATCCACAAGTTTTACTCAATAAAAGTAAAAAGTGCAGTATTACAAAAATACTCCTGAAAGTACATTTTTTCCAAAGAATAACTCAAATAAAAGTAAGTAGTTCCTGTCTGACTGGGTGACGTTCAGGGCCGGTTTCTACCTGTTCACCTGTTTCCTGTGTTTTCTCCTGGCTTTTGTTGAAACGTCTCTCTTCAGATCCAAAACAGACATCTGGTCGTTAAATATCGCTTTTATTTGGTTTATTTCATATTGTTCTGCAGTCGGCTGCACAAACAGACAAGATGCAAACCAAACTTGTCATTTTATTGTAACTTTTAATGAGGAAAGAAGCAGCTGTCGATCGTAACGACTAGCATCTTCTCTCGCTAACATAGCGGCTCTCACGTCTTCTTCTTCTTTTTCTTCTTCTTCTTCTTCTTCTTCTTCTTCTTCTTCTTCTTCTTCTTCTTCTTCTTCTTCTTCTTCTTCTTCTTCTTCTGTTGTGTTGTCAGGTTTAAAGTTACAGGAATGTAGCCTGACTGGATTTAATCCAATGGCTGCTGGACTGGAACCAAAGCGCCACATTTGCTGAAGTTCTGATTTCTTTAGGAACCAAAGCAGAACCGAGCCTCCATGCAGAACCTTTAGGTTCTCCAGTGAAGGACGGGTTCTGGTCAGATCTTCAGGATGAAAATGCCACATGATCTGGTTCTGTTGGTGATTCTGAGGTGAAACCTTCATTTCTGCCATTTTGTTTCACCTGATGTCTGTCTCATTTCTTCTTCTTCAGGATTTAAAATGAAACCGCAGCTCTGACTTTAACGCCACCGCCCCCTGAGTGACTTCACAATAAAAGTCCCTCTTTTGTCATGTGAAGCACCTCTTGAGTTCTCTCTGGTCATCAGCAGAAATTTCAAAGCCTTCAGTGGACGCGGCCCTCTCTCCCAGACAGTGGTCATTTGTCTTGCGATGCCTGATTTCTTGAGTATCCAATGGCAGCAGGTTTCCTCCAGCTCCCCACCAGTGAAAGCACTTTGGCGCTGCAGCAAAGGAGGAGTAGAAGGTAATAAAGCGAACGGTGACATTTAACGAGCTGTCTGTGTTTTCGTCCTCTCCGTCTCGGGTTTAAGCCGTTTGCTGAGAAAACTTTGAAGTTCCAAACAAGCAAACCTGGACATTATTGAATCCCGTTCAGAATGGCCTGGATTGAGAAAGCCTTAAAGAGACGCTCGGGCTTTTGTGCCTTTTAATGTTCACAGCATCCCTCTGCCTTTCATGTGCGTCCTATCTGGAATTAATTACTTTTTCAAAGTCGGTGTGTTGGTTTTCGCGTGCGCAGGAGAACATGTGTGTACATTTGATTTTTTCTCGTTTGTTTACCGTTTATGGTGCATGGAAATGTCTCCTTTTCTCTTTGTCCTGTAACCAGATCACACTCGGTGCTTAGGCAAATTTCCTGCTCTGGTATTTGATGTAAATCACCAAATTCTGCAGACTTCCTATTTAAATTGTCAGCTCACATAAGCAGCCAGAATGAGCGTAGCACCTCTGGACAGTCCCTGTGGGAGGCACAGTTAGCAATCAAAAGTTGACAGAGGCTAAAAAGAGAGCAAGTTGAACCCAAACAGAGTGTGGTGAGAAGCAGAAAAGCCCTGGGTCGCTCCCTCAGACGGCCCATTTTCACCGGTTTTGTATAAAATGTCAGCTAATGCAGTGTGGAGTGGCGCCAGCAGTGTGTACGGCTGAACGCTGGTACTGCTGGTAATGTGTTTATATAACATCCCTCACATTCCACGCTAAGAGCCTTCCTCGCTCCGCGGCCCGTCCAAGCACACACAGACACACACACACACTCACACAGAACAACTGCAGTCCAGCTCCAACACACACACACTGATCCTCTAACACCAGTTAGAGGATACACCAACATGCAGCATCGCTCTGCTGCAGACACAAAGTTTATTTCTGAAGACATCCATCATCATCAGGGAGGAGGAAGGCTGCAGATTTACTGCAGCGATGCAACAAAAAAATCCCGTTCACTTTTCTAGAAAATCTCTTTGTGTTAATTTCTTAAATGAGTCAAGTTTATTTGCGTCACACATTTCAGCAATAAAGAAAAGTCAGAGTGTTTAGTCAGGCCTGTGAAGACGCTGCTGCACTAATTAATGCAACAGAAGATTAAGGCCTGGATGGCTTCCAAACACTTTCTCTGACTTCCTCCTCTCGTTCGGTCTTATCTCAGCAGGGGGTAAAAGATGATTCACATGTAGAAGAAACAGAAACATCCTGGTAGAAGGCCCACTTTGGATCCCACTTTATGGGCTCTGAAGGTTCAGGTCAGAGGTCAGAGGTTAGCCTGATCTCTGGTTTCCAGCTGGAAGAACTGAAGCTGTGCGTTGACTCTAGATCTATAAAACTAGATCTATAACTCTAGATCGTTCCTCTTTAATAACTTCAGTTTCTGTTCAGAAAGTTTTGGCCTGTCCACACATTTCTCTGTTCTCAGCATCTGTTCAGTGATTGGATGGGGTCAAAGGTCACGTGATGACATCATCCGCGTAGCTGATCTTATTTCCTGTTATAACCTGAGCTAGTGGGAGCTTATAGATATTAAATCAGAGAGATCCTAGGTTTGAACCTTGGGGAACCCCGCATATGACCTCTGACCTCTTGATGAGAAGTTTCCTATTGAAACACACAAGTCCCAGTTCTCTATGTCAGAACCAGCTCTGTGGTTGTTGTTCAGAAGCTGTTTAACTGCTGAAAGGTCAGAGGTCGGCCTGTATTTCTGCAGCAGTTTGATAACTGCTGTTTTTAAAGCATGAGAGAAAAACAGTTTATTATTTTGTAATAATTAGTTTCCAGGGGAAATAAGATTCATTAATGAATGTCCTGTTTGTGTTTAAATATCCACATTCAGCCTTTCAGTCTGGTGGAGCCGATTCGGATCAGGTAGAGGATCATTACACTCACAGTGGAGGCCATTTTTGCTCCCTGCCTTTCTTACTGAGGCATCATGACCTCTGACCTTACCTGATCCAGATGAGGTTTGCAGATGTTGTCAGTTGTCAACTCTGAAACGTCTTTCAGAGTTTCAGTTATAGCTGCTCCTATGAAGATTCACCGCCGTTCTGGATGTGGCTGATGGTTCTAGTTGAGATTTTCTGGAGTCCCAAAGCTTTAGAAATTATTTCTAAAATCCATAAATCCTGGAGACCTTCTTTAAAAACACTGAAAGCCGCTTATTTTATTAGTTAATAAGACAGCAGATATATTTTAATATTGATTCATGTGCACAGTGTAAACTGTATTAGTGCTACAGCAGAAGTTAACATCTACAGTTTCCATATTTCTGCTTTTTGTGGTTCAACCAATGAGAACCAAGGACAATGATTGGCGCTCCTGGATTGAGCCAATAGCAGCTCGACTTATTTCAGCTTCCCAAGCTGCTTTTCTCTCTGAATATTTTAGATATTCACTAAGAAAAGTCAGGAAACTGGCAGATCTCCTGTGAATATTTTGGATTTACGCTCCATGGAAACGTCCATGAACCCAGAATGAACCGGCGGGATCCACTGGTCTACTTCAGGCTGCCAAACAGGTTCTATATAAGTGATTTTTCGCAGTGTGTTATCCCAGACTCAACAACTGTATTTTGTGATCAATAACCATGACAAAGAAGTGAGCTGCTCAGGATATTTTATTCCAGGGTATTTCAGGTTAAACATTTAGTACCAGGAGTCCATGATCCTCCTCATGCTCATGAACCTCATGCCTCCATAGCCCATATCCCTGAAGCTCCTGTACTCTCCAGGCCTCATGTACATCATCCTGCCTCTGTAGTGGGGGTGCTCATACATCAGCCAGTGGCCGTCCATCACGTGGCAGGACATGCAGTCGGACATGTGGTAGCGGTCCATGAAGGAGTCGCAGTCGTCCATGCACTCGTGCATGTGGCCTCCGAAGTTCTCCCTCTCGTAGATCCTCATCCTGTAGGATCCCCGGTACTGTAAAACCAAGCAAACTCAGGTTGGGTTTGGACGGATCAGGGACAAACGCTGTGCAGAGAGGAGTCTGCGTACCATGGAGATCATGCGGCAGGAGCGGATGCAGTTGTTCCAGCCCATCATGTTCATGTAGTCGCCGTACTCGCCCCGGCGGAAGAAGTACTGGTTCCCCATGTAGTTGGGTCGGTCGTAGACCATGAAGCAGCCGCTCTCCACCCTGCAGGAGTGGCACCGGCTCATGTAGGAGTGCATGTCGGCGCAGTCGCCCATGCACTCATAGGACCGGCCCATGAAGTTCCTGTCCTCGTAGAAGACGATCTGGAAAACAGAGAAACGCTTTACAACCAAGCAGCAGGAAACGGTGAAATGAAAGCAGAGGTTCTGGGTCTACCTTGCCCCTCATGTTCATGTCGGTGTTGCTCATGTTGGCTGCAGACGAGTGGTTGCTCTGGCTCTGGCTCTGGTTGTGTATTCCTACCTGGTTTAACCCTTTCCTTTTATACCTGAGCAGATGTAAAGAACCACTGACCCCCTCTACAGAACGCCACACTCAGCAAGCTTTTTTTGTCTTTTAGTGTTTAGAAAAGCCTTTCTGTCATTTTGACAACGTGTGAATGGACGAAGCCATGTGACTGGGAAAAGTTGTCAGTTCAGGACTCGCATGGAGAATGTTCCCTCAGTCGCTCCTAACCTGAGACTTTTCTGATGACTCTGGGATAGTTTTATGACAAAAAGCACTTTGAAATGACTCATTACTTAAATGTGCTATACAAATAAATTTAGCTTCACTTTTTTTATTAGTCTTGTGTACGAAAGTTCATGTATCGCAGTAACTTTATTTTTTTTTACTCCTCCTTAAATAAAATATCTTAAATGAAAAAGATATCTATGTTTTACTGTAAGTAAAACTGGCATCACAAGGAATATCTTTTAGAAAAAATACAAATTGTTCTGTTTTATTTGTATTTTAATAACAATATGTTGGTCAGTAATCAGTAAAAATCTCAGTATAACATCCGTCTAACTTTCATACAATTACTGGTTTCTGCTTGAGAATCAACTTTGAAAAGGAAAAGAAAATGTTTTAATATCAATTCAGTTGCAATTGCAGTTTCAAAACATAAATAATATCTGACATTTTTTGACAACACAAACCCTTGTTGTCTTTGACAAAAGGAAACGACAGGCACCGCAGTCGGATGTTTTCTTGCATATTAATCTTTTATCAGCAGACTCCATAACAATCAGAAATGATTAATCAAGTTATTTTGCCACATTCTGGAATCTAAAAGTAGCAGCGTTTTGGGCTTTTTGATCAGAAACTATGAAGGAACTGAGTGGGCAGGGAAACAGGAAGTACTTTATTGTGAAGTAACAGTAGAGGAATGTTACATCACAATAAACCTGGGATTGTTCCCCCCACGGCGCCGTACGGAGCAGAATCCTGGGAATGGGATCATAACGTCACCGTGGGAATGCCAGGAGTTACAATATTCAATACAAGTTTCATTTCTGATTGGGATCAATAAAGTATTTTTGAAATAAATCTATAATCCAATAATCAAAGGTTGGGGAATCAATGCAGGTCATGATCAGGTTCAAACTCATTCTCCTTCTTAACTGACATTACACAAAATATAGATGTTAAAAACCCTGAAATAAATATTTTACAGAACATTTTAACAACAACTCTTTATTTATTATCAAATAAAATCGTCTTTGTCATAAAACACACCTGCTTAAAGTTGCTTTTAACTTATAATCACTGAAGATTTGGATAATTTCACTCATCAAAATGTAATGTCTGTTCCTGGTTTCTCAGTTGGTGACTGCATGATGTTTTAATTACTTTCTTTTTGTGTTTCTATCATGTAAAGCACTTTGAACGGCCTTCATGCTGAAATGTGCTACACAAATAAACTGATAAAACAATTAATTTAAACTTTAAAATCCAGTAATGTGTGTCCTGCTTGATGACGGACGGACGGACTTCTTAAAGCAACACTTCCATGCAGGTGGTTGGTTGCCAGCACAGTAACAGCAACTTTTGCCAGTTCTTCAACCTAAGCGGCTGCCAGTGAAGCAGCGTGAAGGTCCAGCTGCTGATCAGACACAGGACTTCTTCAGGACGGCTCCCAGACGCCGCGGCCCTGTCAGCCAGAGAGGTGGAGCTGGGCTGGACGGAGAGCCCGGCTGTCTGCGGCGCCGCCTGGCTCCGGCTCTCCTTTACCGTCAGGCCAACTACTCATCCTGAAGTCTGAACAGCATTCCCAGATTTTCGGGATGGGAGAGATTCCTCATTTTTCCTTCCTCTGCAGGAAGACCAGAGGCAGGTGTCACCAAACGGTTCAATTCAATCCGCTTATTTATTCCTAAACAACCACAAGTATCACCTTCCCAGGATTAATCTGTCGGAAATGAACTTTAACTGAAAAATGTTTATTTATTTCATTGCGAATAAATATTTTTCAATAACCTGTCATGAGTTTGTTTGTCTAAGCCGCTGTGGTGATAATAAAGTTGAGTGGTTGGACGTCAGAGAGCGTTTTGGATGCTGCTGGTGGCTGAATCAAAAGGCATTGAGTTCCCTCAGCCTTTGTCTGCGTTGACACCCTAATCCGCCGCAGCAGCCGTGCAGGTGTTGTGCAGCATTCAGGCCTTTGAGGCGGCTTTCAGCGCACGCCGCAGCACCTCTGTATTCACCCTGATGTCTCTACAAGGAAACAGTGGATCAGTGTTTCATGGGCTCCACGTCAGCTGTCACGCAGCCGCTGTGAGGAGCACATTTACAGCACAAAGATCCCCTTAGACTGTCTTTGTGTCAGCATTGTGCCGCAGCCTCTTTCTTCTCCTCCATAATCACGACTGATTAAATCCCTGCTCGCTGTTTCCGAATGCTAGGTGTCAGTCGAGCGGGCCAGGTAAGCCTGAGAGGATGAGGGGATGACGGGAAGGTGGAGCCAGGAAGGAAGTTTTATCGTTGGGCTGAGGTGTCAGCGGCAGAGTGAAGGGATAATAAAATGGATCTGTTTATTCTATTATTCAGAGTGTATCTTATTGTGGCGGTGACATGCTCAGAATGCGTGTCAGCCTCTGGTTTGACTTTTTGTGTTTTGGATTTCTGCAGGAGCTTACCAGACCCATGTGTTTACCTTTCCCCAGAAAGCAGCACGTTGAATACCTGTGTGTCGCCAATGAGGGTTATTAAATTTGACGAGTTAAAAAATGTCTTAACGGTTTATCTCACCTTTGTGTCGTCCCTATTGGTATCTACCTAGAAGCAGGCGCTCTCCTTTCAACGCCAATGGCAGCAGCGAAGATAAACAGGCCATGTTTGCCTCTTTTATGACTCTGTGCCGTAGCCTCTGATAATAGCCAGAGAGGAATCCTGAGCCGCAACAACAGGGAAGCATGTTCTGATGACTGTTGGGATGTCGGCATTTCCTCCTTTCTTCTGTCAGACGACGGATGTTTGCAGGTTTTGATCTGACACTTGGTGGAATCAAAGGAACATGCAAAGGAAAGTAAACAGCTTTTACATATCAGTTTCCAAGGAAACACACCCATGATTTCATTCTTCTGTTCATCTCAAAGAAATGGAGGAATCTAAAAAAGTTCACGTTTCGGGGAGATTCACCAACCTGCAGTTTATCAACAGTTTACCCCAGGAAATGGAAACGAGACGAGAAGTTTGCATGTTCTCATCTTCTATCAGATTGTAAAAGGTGCTAACATGCTAAGGACATGATTGAGCCTTTTTACTCAGCAGGGATGCAGGTAAAAGTTGCAGCATAATGGCACTGGAGTTATTCATATGTTAATTGGCCTAGTCAAAGTCCTTAACTAAATCAGAGAATCCGTTGGAAATCTTTGTGAAAAATCTAGCAGAGTTTAAGGTGTGTGAACTCCTTTTTCAGGTGCTGCATGTGGATAAATTCACCTTGAACTGTTTGTTTCAGATTAATGATTTTGAAAATAGTTTTGCAGTAAAAAAGTTGGAGTCAACAGGATGACTGTGACTTAGCATGCAAAGTTTTTGTTATTCAGAGCTAAACCCAAGGACATTTCGTCTGTAAGTCAAAGTTAGCCTGAGAGAGAGAGAGAGAGAGAGATCTGTGCTGTGTCAGCAGTGTGCTTAAACCAACTCCAAAGATTAATCACAGGAAAACACATACAGCACAAACACACACTCACATGCACACACGCCAACAGGCGTGCACACACTCAGCCGGATACCCACAGTTGTATATCTCGCATTCCCAGCAGTTCAAAGTGTGGTTGGTTTGAAACAGATTAAAAACTGTCTATGAAGTGATGCATTGCAATTGTCATAGCAAGGGTGGGAGAGATCTTTTTTGCATAAAAATCCCCTCTTTCTTCCCACCGCTATCAGCAAAGAGATGGAGAACTCACTAATCCTGCTGTGGTCGCATTTGCATCGGTGGCAAATAAACAAAAGCGCACCATTTTTCATCTCCAGCTTCTATATTAAAAGGAGATGATGGGAGGGGAGGGGAGCAGAGGGAGGAATGAGAATGAGGGGAGAAGGGCACCCAGGCAGACCCTTTGGTGTCACAGATATGCCTGCTGATGTTTGGTAAATGGAAACTCCTGCAGCCTGTTTGCACCATCCATCCTTCCGTTCCCTCGCCACCTGCAGATCTGCGTGGTGGCGAGGTTGACGAGGACCTCGGCATGCCACATCACAGAAAAGTGAAAAGTTCTCACTCTACATCAACATGGCATCTGCAATGAAGAACGTCTCACTGGAAATGGAGAAGGCAACCAGTACAGACTGGGATTGTACCTGACAGCTCTTGCTTTCATGAGACTGATGAAGACAGAAGCTGAGGTGGACCACAACCTTCTGGCTGGGACGCCCCCCGAAGGGTCTGAAGATGAATATAAAAACATGATTATCACAAAGTTATGATGCCTCTTACCAATCAGTAACATACAGTTTCCTGCTTTGTGTTTTTGTGGCCTTTGCTTTAGGGTTAAATGCTCATATTATGTTGTTTTGTCACATTTTAATACTGAGACACTCTGGCCTCTGAGTCCCAACTGTTTGGTTTATTTAGTCAGATTTGAGTGCAGCATTTCATAAGAAGGTGGGAATATGTGCTGAGGTCCTTCAATGGCTCTGTCATAAAGTTGCATTCACACCAGTCCTGTTTAATCCGGTTCAATCCAAACCAAGTCCGGTTGTCATAGCAAGGGTCTTGGTTTGTTTGGAGTGGTGTGAATGTGCACTCAGACCTCGGTCTGGGTTCGGCTCGCTTTGAGTTCACATGTGAATGTCAAGCAGACTGGAGACATCTCAAAGCAGGAAGTGGGCTGCAGCGCAGGGCATTCTGGGTAAATACAACCTAAACAAACGTTAGCAAATCTAATGCTAGCAGGAAACATCACAAAGTCCTACAGCTGCTAAAATCTGATGCCACTCCATTTGGGTTTCCATTTGGTGAAGAATGAAGTTCAGTGCTTTTGACTGCTGTGATGTTTATACATAAAGAACATTATAAGGTCTTCTAGGCAGCCGGTTTCTGCATATGGGATCCCTGGATTGTCGAGGCAGGACTTGAAGAAAAAAATGTTTAGTTTTCAGCCCACTAAAGTTAGCAGTTCTGAAAATATTAAAATTTTTCTACCTGGTATTCTCTCCAAATATTTCTGTGTGATGTTATAGAATAAGATCCAAGTTTAGCCAATGCCAAACTTCTATCAGAAGGAAAATGTGAACATCAGTTTTCATGGCTTTATTGCAGGATGAAATGATTGGGAGACTCTTCCTACCAGCCCAGCATCGCTCTGCAGGGAGAACAAACTCCATCACTCGGCCTGCAGTCGGTTTCCTCCACTTCATTCTGCAGCTGGAAGAGATTCAGAGGAGCATCCTTCTTATCTGTGTGTGTATGCTTGTGTACAGTGAAAGGCTAATCTAATCACCACACACTCACTGCTTCCTCCAGGTGTATTACTGTACCAGGAGTGTAATGCAGAGAGAGGGAGGAGGAGCGAGATAAGTAATATTGATCTGATGTGGTGATTGTCACTCTGTTGCCTGCCTTGAATAGCTAATCTCTTTACACACGGGTCAGGGAGAAGAAAGGCAGCAGGGCTGCAGGTTTAGCCGCAGCTAATCGACAGATTGTTCTCGGTGTGGGGCGATCAAACAGGGGCTGATAACGGTGGATGTGAAATTGTGTCTCCTAGCTGCTGATGCTGAGTTTGGTCACAAACTTCTGGGCTTCGCCAAGCAACTGATGTCGATTGTATTGACTTAGACATTTGCAAAGACTCTGAGTATGTAAATCTTTAGTGTTGTGCAGAAGTCTCAGACTGAATCCAGGCATTCATGTTTTCATTTTGGTTCACTATTATTAATCTGTCACATCATTGTGGAAGAACTGCAGCTTCCTATTCAATCCGATATCTGTTTCTGCAAGGCTCTCTCAAGGTCTCATCACAAAATTTCAGTCTGGGTAAGGTCTGGTCTTTGACTAGGCCTCTTTCAGCAGAATAATTTGCAGTGGCACAAAGCAGAAATGGTTCAGGAATGGTTTCAAAGGCACAACAATTCACTTTACTGCTGGTCTGTATTACTGATGTGCAGGTCCACTAAAAGATATAACTTATACAAGGACTTAGTGGCTGACTGATTTTATGCTAATATTAGTGATTAAAATAAGATTTAAACCTTGATCATTAATCTATTACTGGCTGTATCCCATTAGGAAAATGTTCTCTGCTTTATTTTGTTCCTTTGACTTTATATAATTTCTGTTGGTTCGAAAGTATCTCAGTAAAAGTAATTTAGATTAAAATAATAATAATAATCGTGACGTCTAAATATGTCAATCAAAACTATTATTAGCTGCGTCAAGAAATGCAGACTCCTGATTGGTGAGACGGAATAAGCCCCTCCCCCAAGGCCAAACCCCGCTAGCTGAGCGGATGAGCTGCTGCTGCAGTTACGGATATTAGAGTTGATTTTAGAAGATTTAGAAAGAATAAACTCCAATTAGAGTTTATTTTGGGGAAGTAAAGTCAGTCTACATGACTGAAGAGACGCGACGTATTCAGTTCTTGACGTTTCGGTGAGTTGACAGCAGGGCTCCGTTAAGCTAACGGCTAACTAGCATAATTAAAGATGCTAACGGCTAAAGCTAACAGTTCCTTTTATGTTGTCCTTAAAAATCATTGGTAACTTTGTCCCCTGCTGTTCTGTCATTTTAGGTTTTTTAAAGACCTTTTTCATTCGTTTTGCTGAAATGCAGCAGAAACTGTGAACTGGTTCTACTGGACCAGCTCAGGTCAACAGGGCAGCAATAACCAGGAACAGCTGAAAAATGTATACTTATAAAACCAGTAAATTATGTTAATGGAAGCATAACTGTTGGCAATAACCAGAACGAGGCAGTAAATCTAACAGACATTCCTCTCATTGATTTCTTTTGGAGTTTAGAAACATTTTTCATTATCAGAACAATTTGAAATGTGAATTTCTATTGTTTTATTTGTTGCCCTCAAAGTGAGAGACAAAATTGACTTAATTATTTGATTTTAATGTATATTTTTAAGTTATTTTTGACCCTTTCATGGGCATAAGCATAATTTCTCTGCTTAATTCAGGCTGGATTCTAAGAGTCCTGGAAACTGACTGGAGCAGACATCCAACCTGGAGGACATCAGCTGGTCCTCCGGAGGCGTTGAGGAGGATCCTCCAATCATCATGAAGAACCCAGCGGTGTGGTAGGTCTGTTAAAATCCAGATCCTATAAACTGACTCATAGTAGCGCTAAGTCGTCAACATAACTCTGTACTGTTAGACTGAACCAATAAACGAGCAACATGTAGATGTTAAAGGATCAAAACTGAAATTTATCAGTTTAAAGTGAAAGAACCAAACTAAGATTCATGTGGTTTAATTGACTTTTTGACCATATGCAGAGAAAGAAGGTTTTAAATGTCATCAGCTTTCAAAAAGAAACAGTTTTCCTTGCCAGAGTAAAGTCTTGTTCTTTACTCTGTCAACTCTTCTTTACTCAGCCTAGAATAATAACACTGATGAACCTGACGGGTCACTTCTCAGTAATCACTGAAAACACTTGTTGCTGCAGAAAGTAATGAAATAACTAAAGCAGTAATGAAAATAAACAGTGTGAATGCTGGCATCATTCAAAGATGTATTTAAACCTCAAATTAATCCAATTATGATCATTGTCAGTAAATATGAATCCTTTCTAATCATCATAATAATAAATAATAATAATACATTTTATTTATAATGCACTTTACATTCCTAAGAATCCCAAAGTGCTAACCAGAATTACTCATGAGAGTAATTCTGGTTAAAATCTGTTTCGTTTTGTTCTTTTATTTTATTCTACATGTTTAATTGTATTTTTTCCTGAGTTTTCTTTATTTCATATCTGTCTTCATAGTCCAGCTTTCATATGAAATTTTCTGCTCAGATTGTTTGTGTTGGATGAACCAATAAGTCGTCGTTTTCTCTCTCTTTTTTGTTTTTATGGTTATATGATTCCCTGGATGTTTGTGTTGCCCAGAGTTCTCCATATCTACATGCGAGCAGAGCTGCTAGGTTATGAAACTGTGTTGAGTTTTCCATGACATCAGCTCCAAAACTCAGATTTTATCATTTTCCAGCACCTGGTCACACGCTGATGATCACTAAACCTGTTTGTGTCGTTTTGTGACGATTCTGTTTCAGTATTTCCACATAATGTTCTTTTCTCATGATGTCATCTGGTCTGTGAGGCTCACCAATCCCTCCCACAGCCTCACATGATGGAGCCACCGCCGTGCCTCACAGTCAGGGTGCTGTTCTCTGTCTTTATGGCCCAAAGCTTTTCAGTTTCATTAAACCACAGGAGATTCCAACAGGAATGAATTTCATTCTGCGTGTTCTTCTTTTGGCTGTGGAGGAATGGCTCCTTCTTCTGGCCTTTCAGTCCTTGTTGGTTCAGTCCTGATCAGCATGGAGGTGTAAATCTCGGAATTTGAAGAACGTTCTTATTTAGCAAACAGGAAAAAGTGACTTAAAACATGAAATAAGTCAGATTTAGCATGTTTTTTTTTTCTATCACTGCCTGTATGAGGGCTTACTGTATCAAACGCTCCTCTGGTTGGTGCTCCACCGTAGGCGAGCCGCCCGCCCCTCCGCCCCCGCCTGCCTTTCCCCTGACCTTGCAGCTTTATGATTGCAGTAATACGCTGCAGATGAAGAGGGGAGCAAATCCACCGAAGATAATAGACAAATCATCTCCAAGAGGTGCTGAAATAAAAATCCCCAGACAAACAGGCAGCCTGTGTGCTTTTGGACATCCCTTTAAGGGAACTCCAGTGTTGATAAGTAATTATCCCGGCCCAAAGGCATGATGGGATTCTCAGGCAGAGGAAACATCTGTGTGATATGTTTGCAGCATTGAGCAAATCTTTAAAGAACGGATTGCAGACGGAGAATCTGTGGATCAGTAATTAAATTAGTCATTGTATGTGCATGATTTTTAGAAATATGATAGCGCTTGCATGTATGTGTTTAATGTCACTGGCATTTATTCGAGTGGACCCTTAAAACCACTTAGCTGAGCTGGAATCAGAGGATTTTCTGCTGGCCTCTCCCCCTCTGTGCTCATCAGGAACAATCCACTTAAGAAACGCGACGCAGGAGGAGGAGGATGTTTAGACTGAAGATAGCACCGATATCTAATACCTGTTTAAATGATGCTGTGAACATGTGAAGCTCATTAATAATAGTTTAATTAGTTTAAAATTAAAATGAGATGCACCACTAATAGTCCAGAGATCACAATTGTAGCTGGTGATCAGCAGGTCAAATCCTGACAAATCAGATGGTTTTTGTTTTCTTTCTTTTTTTTTACCACTTATTGACTGAATTTATCCTAATTAGATCTCTCACCAGTTTGGTCTTTATTTCATCAGAGAACGTGAAAATATTGAGATGCTTTGTTACAGAGATGGGCCAATTAATACCTCTGTTGGACTTTAGGTCACATTTTTCTCATCGTTTTGCAGGTTCTGCCACTTATTGTTTGGTCTGACGTGTTTATTTTTCTCTTCCTGATGCATTTTTTAACTGTGACTCATAGTTTATAAAGTATGGTGTATTTATAATCTTGATTTAAAACAGAAAACAACCAGAACCAGCAGCTCAACCCTGGAAAGTCCAAACTGCAAACCCTTTTCAGATTTTCACACAGAAGATGTGTTAAGGCTGAATTAAATCTGAAAACCATTTTCTGCTGCATTCCAGGCAAGTTGAGAAGTGGCCTTTGACTAGGCCGTTGTGGTACTCATTGTTGTAGTTTAGCTGTTAGGGATTGTTCTGTTGCTGACCAAGTTTTTCCGTTTCAGATGATTTTTTCTTTTGTTTTGTTTCATGAACGTAGCAGCTGCTACGTTCTGAATGCAGCACCTGCACGGTGACATTCCCTGCTGCTGCGAGGAGTCAGGTGATAGTCGCTGTGGCAGGTAGGGTTGGGTCACCTGCGTACAGCTGCAGGAATGTGAGGAATGACCGGCAGCAGCTCGGCGCTCCACTCCCAGGCTGCTGCTCGTGTCCAAGCTGCTCTGCCAGCTGCTGATAAACGCTGATTCTTTGCTTTGATTACTTTTCACTTTTCATGTTTCTGCTGGAAACGTGGAGCCTGATTGGCTGCCTCTGTTCTCACTGTGACAACTACACCTGTAGATAATGATCTACCTGAGCAAAAGTTAACATTATTGATCAAAGATAACAGAAACTAAATGTTGTTTTCTAACAGATTGTCAGATTATTGTAGTGGTTTGCATTTTTTTAAATTCACACCCTGAACTGATTGTTGCTTCTTGGTGTAAAACGTAACATTAGCAGGTTGTTGGGTAAGTGGAAGCAATTATGGGCTTAAGCTGTGAACAGGATTTATAGAAGCAGCGCTCAGGTGGAAACTGTTAGCTGTCGGTGGCTACTAGGCTGTTAGCATTAATCTGATTGGTTTATGGGTCTTAAAGCTAACAGGTTTTGAACTTGAGATGCATTTTGCAGAAGAGCGACAGCATTCACACCGGAGCAGAGCGTGGTGAACGCTGCGTGTGCATTGCTACTCAAATATAACCTTTCTAAAACGCATGGCGGCTTTCCTTCTGTAAAGTCTGGAGGTTTCCTCCTGCAGCTGAACCCGCTCAGCTGGGTCCAGGAAACCGTTTGGACCAAGAGCCTCCCTCCCCTAAAGTAACAGAAATGATGCATCTCTGCATGTAGAACAGCAACAGCATCGTTCAAAATCATTACTCAGATAAAACAGAGACATGCTTCAGTGATTTACGTTGCTCCAGTCTCTGAGTAGATACATTGTTCCAAAACTAGGTGAGCAACTAAAGGCTTAAACTCTGAACTGGATTCATAATAACAGTAAAGCACTAAAAATACTCATGTTTATAGCAGTTTGAATCTAATACAATATTTATCCTCAGTGGAGAATGAATGTTTATTTTCTGAAAGTGAAGTGGTAGTTTAGATGGTGATCTGGGAACAGAAGTGATTCAGTTTTAACAGTTTGACACAAACACATCAGTATGTTGGTTAGATCGATGTTCCCAGCTATTTCTGGCTTCTTCTACTGTTTTTAAGATGTAAAAATAAGATGGGAACAGCAGGGCGCCTGCAGTGGTGTTTTATGTTTTATCATGTTGTCAGAGGAAGGATTGTAACTGGATGAACTGGTCTGGATTCATGTGTTCACTAACTGTCCTCTCCGCTACTCGCAAAGTGAAAGAATTCAAGGAGCTTGTTCTGTCAGATTGTTGTTGTTCTTTGTGCTGCCAGGTTATTAAAATACACGTCAAGACTTTGGCAGAGATGTGAACCTTCACAGTTTAACATCAGTAACCGAAGAACAAACCGAGAATCTCTGACAAGACCTGAACACTGAAGTTCAGACACGTTATCCAGCCTGAGCTGGAGAAAAACAGAAAACCTTCCATCTGTTCAGAGACAAACCTCTAAAAGTACAAATACTGGAGATGGAAATCTGTCAGTTTCTAGCAGTTTGATTGATTTTTAGTCAAATCAAACTGCTGAACAATTTTACTATTCAGTCTGGAGATTTTGTTTAAATTATGTGACTGACAAAAACATGTTTGTGCATAAAATTCTGTAACTTAAACTTAAACAGGATAGCTTAGCTACCTGGGTTTTTCTGCGTAATGCGATATGCAGTTCACTCATAAATCAGAGCGACAACGCATCTTAAAAGCTATTTTTGAGCATTTTGAATCGATTCAGAATTCCCTGAATAGGAATTGTGATTCTCTATAGAACCTGTTTTTTCTGCACTTCTAACAAATGCATTCCACACTTTTCAGATTTTCCATAAGATAAATTTTTAAATCATAGATTTTTCCTTCTCCTTCACAATTATTTACAGCTTTCCCATGAAATACATTAAAGTTTGTGGTTGGAACATTACAGATTATTAAAAGTTTGTGAATGTTTTGTGATGTTGATGTAAAATCCTCAGACTGGGATTGAAGCAGCGTGAGTCTGACCTGACAGAGCTGCAGGTCAGAGGAAGAGGAGGAAGACGGTGTCAGGACGGAGCGGCTAGAGAAAATAAACAGATGGAGCTTTGAGGATATTCTATCTGAAGCTTAGTCCTGTTGAGTATAAATATGGTGGCTGGTAAGCCATGTAAATAGGCCTGTGTTTACCTGTCTGCACAGCCCAAATTAATCACCCATGCCGCCACGAGCCTCGAGGAGCGCAGAGCAGGAGGGGTGAGGAGTGTAAACAGCACTAAAAGCTACTGGTTGGCACCGTCTTGTTTTGGTTAGGATACAGAGTGAGTGATTAGTTCTCTCTGCTGCGATGAAGGGTGGCAGCAGTGATGGAGCACCGCAGGGACAGGCGGGAGACCTTTCAGTTTCACACATTTACTGGGATTCTGCATTAACTTCAGCTGTATATAAGAATGTGGATGTTTTAGTGGTTTGTCATTTTTTAATCTGATGCTTCAGATAAAACTGGAGCTTTTCTCAGTCCAGTTTGCTTGATGGCAGCAAATCGGAGCGACTTTAAGTTGCTTCATGGCGTTCAGAACATCAGATGAGCCTGACAATGACCCTGCTGAGTTTACTCTGTAATCTCAGACAAACCTGGGCTTTAATTACCTCACATGCAGCAATAAAATAATTCACTAAATGAGGCATTTAGTTTATTTTCAGGCTGTTTCTAAAGATAAGTTGCATAAATGATCAGAATATTTCATCTGTTAATAAGGGCCCAGATTTCAGCTCCAGCTGCTTGATATTCAGTCACAATCATCATTACTAATTACACTTCTATTCTTATATATTACCAAATAATGCATAAAAAATAAAACAGCATAGAAAAAACAAAAAGCATTGGGAGCTGTTGCAAATAAATAAACCAAATCAACAAAATCACCAGCATGGAATAAATAAGAAGTATATTTAACAGATACATGCAGCGTTCAGCAGCGTCGCAGCAAAATGGTGGGTTTTAAAATATGTGGGTTAGGTTACATCTTTGACAGTTACTTCCTGATGCTTGAATTTATTGTTTCTAGTTTTAGTTTTTCTGGACTCAGATGTTTTAGGGAGGAGTGAATAAAACTGAATCCTTACAGCATGTTTGTGCTTTCCTTTCTCCTCTGCTGTGGATTTCTGCAGCTACATTAACTGCAAACATTGATATAATACTGGAATCGCAAAATATATACTAATAAAATATTCAAATGGTTATTTTTATCCGTACGTGAGAGTCTAAGAGACGGACTGGATGTTTTTAATGCTTCAGAAAGCACAAACAGCTCTGCGGTCTGTGATCATTCGCCGTTGCTGGACGACAGAACGATGCGACCTGCGGCTCCTGGCTGGGCTCTGACGCAGCCAGAGGAACGGCCTCAGGATTTCCCGATTCTCCTTTGGGATTTGATCCTGATTCCGTTGCTTTCAGTTGTCAGAATCCAGCCGGGATCAGAAGGGTTTTCAGGTGCAGCAGACGAGAGCAGAGCTGCGTCTGGATTAGCGGTCTGCAGGATCGGCTGAAAACCAGGCTGATTAAAATGCCGTTGCTCATACCTGCAACGATTAAAGACGTTTTTTAACCTTTTCTTCTAGAAAGAGGGGAATGGTTTAATTTAATGTATGCTTGGTGTCTAATCATAAGCTCTGGGTTTTAGGGACTATGCAAAGTGATTTTTCTGGTTTTTATGGCCCCAGAGAGCCGTGTTGTTCAGGAAGTTTCACTTCCTCTGAACTTTGTGATGCGTTAAGAAAAACCTTGATGCAGAGGTTTCCATGCACTCACCATGGTCTCAATTGATTTACTGCTTCTGCTGATTAATCTGAATAGTTTCCTTCCATCCTCTAACAATCAAACACACAGATTCAGTGGTTTTCTTAATATTATTTTATTTGAGCCATTAGGCCTGAGGTGCCAACTAGCAGCAGGGAATGTAATAAATGGTCTGAACTGGTTTAAAGAATCGATTTACTGTTTGACTTTTTGATTTTGTGTCTTTTTCTATATCAGAATAAGGAATAAACTTCTCTAGTAAGATGATTAAAACAAGTTTTCTTGATTCTGTTTTTGTTATCCATGCATTAACCAGGATAACCTGAGAACAGCAGCACTTCCTCCAATAAAATCAGTACAAACACAGTTTATACATGAACCAATATCAACAAACTGCATCTCCATGGAATAATTAGAGGCTCATCCAAATGACAGACATTATTTTCTACCTCAACAGTAACCAGTTGTAGAACTAAGCAGCTAAATTAAACGGTCATTGAAGACTCGGTTCAAATCAAAGCCCAAACTCTTTCCAACAGTATCGGCATAATTTCTTCGTGAAAAACTGACTGAACCAGCAGGAAAAACGAGGCTCATTTCATGAAGCCAAAAACATAAATTAAGTTTAAATTTTACTGTTTTATAATCATAATCCATGTTAGAGTAAATATTTTGCACCTGTAATCCATTACAAGGTAAGAAGATAAGCATTCATATTCTTAAGATGCAATCAGCTATTGCATTATGGAGAAGGTACATGTTTAATTATGAGCAACCACAAAGAGACTGCCACCGTCATGACACCTTGCATGCACAAAAAACTAGTTAGCATCCAGTCTTTAGCACGGTATTCAGTCTGCTCTGGTGTAAGAGGAATAAATGATTTGGTATGAATTCAGGAAACGATGACAAACACATCAGGAGGGAGACGGTATGGGTTGGTTTCTAAGCTAGTTATCTCAAACTTTAGTAAATATTTCTGTCTATAAGCCCTGGCTAGGTGAGCTACGTCCACCAACAAGTTAGCTTGACTTGAATCAATAGACGTCTTGGCTATTCTGGCAAAAACAGCTTGGGAAAACAGTCGCAACACTCCTGTCCCTCACTGACGACGTCCATCATTGCGCCTCAACCTGATTGGCTGACGTAGTTGTAGAGGGACGATAGATTCAAGCTAAACTCCATGTAGCTGCAGACTGGCTGGAAGAAACCTCAGCTTCTCCACCCACGGCCTCATAAAAATCAAACCCCATGAATTTCTGCCTCGCTTCAAACTTTCTGGATTCTCATACTTTCAGAGAAGAATGGGCCGTTACAACATGCAGACGAGTTAATGCCTTATAGTTTCCCTGACATGTTTGTCTTGGAACTAATTCCTCTCCGCACCGCGACGGAGTCAGACGGCTCTGTCACCTCTTTTCTCCTCCTCGGCCGAGCTCTTCACTCTTCACAGGGAGAGGCCGAAGGGTTTTCCTCGCCTTCTGTAGTGTGAAATACAAACTGTCATTAACCAGGAGAGGGCAGGCGGAGGGGCTTACAGGGGGAGCCATCAATACAGATGACGAGTGGAGGGGGGGGCAGAAAGCCTCTCCCTTCATTGTGTCTCAATAACTTTGAAAAGGAAATTAATCCATTGGGCTCCTAATTGCATGCCATGTCCCTCGATGTGTCTTCACCCCCATCTCTGCACAATGTGGAGGAAGCAACGTCTCAACAGATTCCCGTTTCAAACGCTGTAATGAGTTTTTAAAGAACATAATGGTCCATATTATATTTTACATTTCAGCAGTGCGAGGTGAGGAGGATAAAGAGGAATCTTTGCAGTCAGAATGGGGTTTGTCTGTTCAGAGTTGGTAGCAGGAATCAAAGTGTGCATGCCAACCCCAACCCCAACGTGTGTGTTGGGGGTTGACAGTGTTCAAGGATTAAGGTCTAATTTCTCCTGTTCTTTCATTGAAACTCTGCAATGCAAGGGGGAAAAAAAGCTAGATTGGGACTTTTAATTACACAGCAGTAATTATGGGGCCAGATCTGGCATTTGAAAGGAGAGAATAAAAGTTCATTTTGGCCCGGTTAATTATCAAAGCTGGTCGTGATGCGAGCGCGCACCGCCGACCCCCGCTGATGCCGAAAGCCAAGCAGGACCTCGGATCAGAGATAGCGAGTAATTAAGGCAAAAAGGTTACGTTATTTAGCAGAAGAAGCGCCCCGCTGATAGGAGGGAACGCGGACCCTGTCTGTCATTTTTCTAATTCGAACACTTCTCTCTTCTGTTGCTATCAGCTCCTGCAAATTACAACATTTCTACAATCATCAGCCTTATTTGGAGCAGTTGGAGAACAGTAGCTGGGCCCGGTAATTGGGTTGATTTATTTTCCTGAGCCGGTCCAGTCAGGCTCTCCTCCCTCCCTCCTCATTCGTCCGGTCAAATCTGCACTTGCTGACATGCAGCACAGTAGCTGTACGCGTCTAATTTTTACATTACATTGCATTAGCTTCACCAGGTTTAAGGGGGGGAAACCAATACAGGAATCATTTTATGGCGTAAAGCAGCAGCAGCGATTTGGGCTCAGGAGTCAATCTGGCGCCCGGCGATGATGGTGCTGGAGTTAGCGGGCTTGGCAGGCCTGATTAGACCGACTTAGGCCGGGGAGTCATATATGTGCTATTTCGCTGATAGGCTGCGAATCTGGATTTCCTGCTTCACTGCGCTCATGGAGCTAAACCCATCCAACCGAGGAGGCTAGGCAAAGTGGGGAAGGTGATTTCCTCCATCTCCTGCCTACACACACACACACACACACACACACACACATGAACATCATCTCTGCAGCACCTCATGAAATCTATTTGGAAAACGCCGGTGTATGCACGTGACAAAGAGCGAAATGCATTCTCTGGTCCTGCAGGGAAATGGATCAACTTCAGAGCTTGCAGGCTTCATCAGACACAAACTGGTCCAAACCGCGTTTTCAGGAAGGGTCAGAGTTGGCGTCCCAGTGTGAGCTCCGTCCGTTTGTCCTTTCCGTCTTCTTTCAGTCCACGGCGGTCATCCGAGCCGGCCCACCTGCATCCAGGACGCTGCAGCGGCCCTTCGGACCATTTAGCAGGGACACAATTATGCAATTGTGCGAGCAGACAAATGCCGTGTAGGACAGTTGGGGATGGTGGAGGTGGAGTAACGCAATCTGTCTCTGCGGTCCTGCTCTTTCTGCCTCCCCTCCTCTGTCTTCACCTGGCCTCCCCACGGCCCTCATCCCCAGCGCCCCCCACTCCCACCCTGTCAGCCCAGGCTTGTCCATCTCAGCCCGGGGAACAGTGGGGAAGCTGTGTGTGTCGGCTCTTCCCAACAATTACCTTCAATTACGGCTCACTGCAGTGTGGCCTACAGTGAAAGGCTTAGCCATTAGGAGCCCCCCTCCCCGCTCAGTTCTGGAGTGTGGCCAGACTCCATGTGAAAACGACCCAAATACCCCCCAAAAATCCCCCCGCTCACTCTACACACCCCACGGCTCACTTTACCTGACTGCCTCACTGGCACTCCTCTCCTTCCTGGGTTTCTCTCCTTTCTTTGCCTTCATCCCTCCTCCACCTGGTCTTCCTCCCCCCACCGCCTCTCTTCTTCACAGTTGTCTTTTCTTAGACGTCTCCTCCGCTGGGACCGGATCCTATTGTGGCGGTTCAGGGGGGAGAGTTCAGGGCCAACACAGACAGTAGGGATCCTGAGAGGAGAAGCTCTCTTGTGGTTTGGAATTTGCTGCAGCTGATAGATTATCTCCGTGTTTAAAGCTTCACTAGATTGTTTGTTTTTGCACATTTAGGTTGATTTCCTTTTAAAATATTATAAATGGCTTATAGTTTTTCTTTTTGATCCTGAAGTGGACTACTACCATTTTAAGAGAACTACACTCCTCAAAACCCATTTTCCCAATGTTTGTAATAAAAGTTTAATGTGTTGTCCTTCAAATTGCAGCGTGAGAAGAGGAACCTGGCTGCATGCTTAGATTTGTCACCTGGGTCTGAACTAGTTGCCAGTAGGATGTTTGGTCACTCCGTCAGGAGGTCGGCTCCGCTAACTAAAAAGATGCTAAAGCGCTAAACCAACCCGGTATTAGCAGAAATCAATGCTGAGGCACTACAGAAACACTGTATCTAGCAGAGAGGTCATTACAATCATATTAACTCTTGTGAACATTGAAGCTTGATTTGTTGATGGGTAAATATACACTGATATGAAAGTTAACCCCTCCAGCATGTCTAATAAGTCAATCTTTTGTACTTCATACTTCTCGTCTTTGTTTTAAATTCATTAGAAAAAAAATAGGAAGAATTGAGAATATGTTATGAAACTGGTGAGAAATCAGAAAAAACAATCTACCATCAAATGTAAAACATTTTTTATTTGGTTATAAAAAATCCTAGCAAAAAATTTCTCATCAATCTTGTGGCTGGTTTAACATCTTGTTGGCAGTGGTGGTGTCATGATGAGGGCCTTGTATTTCATATCCACTTCCATTATTATTCCATTACCAGTTAATAAACCAGTCCTCACCATGCTTATGACTAACTTGTTAATTTAATGGAGATAAATAATCATAAAAATGTTGAAATGTTTTGAAATGTTTCCACAGATCATTAATAAGAATCCTGTTTGAAGCAGCTGGCTGTCATATTAATTTATTTACATTAAAACATATTTTCTTTATTGTTGGAGTCAAACAGGCTTAAAAAACGCTGTCAAACATTTACAGTTTTTTTTTTTTTCCATGATAGTTTAACTTTGTTTCTCCTGCAGCTGTTCTGGTAGTTCTGTGGTTTAAGCTCTTCTTCCACTGATATTTGCAGCAGTTTAGGTACATTGCTGCCCCCTACAGGCCAGTAGTGGAAATGTAACACCTTTCTCCTTTTCAAACTATTTAAAGCTCCAGTTACGATTTTGTTTTTGCACATTTGGGTTTTGCCTTTCTCCGCCTGCTCACAAAGGGCTACTGTGGTCCGACCTTTTTCTTTTCTTGTTTTTTGGCACGTGATGGTACCGAGTCCATCTGGCTGCGGTATCCAGCCATCTCCGTCTTATCTGATCACCTCAGAGCGCGGGCGCGAACACGCAGCCGTTATCTCCGGGTGTTGTGTTTCTATTGGACAGATAATTAGCATAGCGTTTGTCCCAGAGCTGCCATGCAACACATTGAGCTCAGTGGGAAAAAGACGCGTCTTATTTAGTGTGTGCTACAGATGCGGTAAACAATGCGCCGTGTGTGTAAGCCCAGTCTTAACCCAGCGCAGCTCTGGGCCTGCGGACAAGCCGGTCCAGCTCAGGACGGGTTCAGCTGTCTGGGATCACTCTTCTCTGTTACAAAGAGGGGCTGACCATGGCCCGAAAAGCTGCCCAAACACCATCCCAGCTATGCTCCCGTCCTCCCTGCCCGCATGCTCAGGAAACCCCTCCAGGGCTCCCCTGGCCGCGTCCAAACCTGGGCATCGCTGCCGCCGTTTGTGCATCAGCTTTCAAGGCCAGCCAAGAGCCTCTCCTCCTCTTCTTCGCTCGCTGTGAGCCGAGAGCCTCGCTGCCACCTGGCACCGCGACTCGGCTCGCTGCTCCCACCGCACACACACGCATGCCGACTCTGTGTGTGTGTGTGTGTTCAGGGTGTACCTTTTGGCTGCGTGGTACGATGTATGCCTGCACTTTTGTTTGAGCATTGTTGCAGCGTGTGTGTTGGACGTGTCTGTTTGCTTAATGCCTCCTTCCTCTCAGGCACCGGTGGCGCTTTCACAAACGCGTCGGTGAGTTTTGGCTCTGCGGCGCCGGACAACACGGTCACTTTTCAGCACAGGCTTACCTCTCAGCCGCAGACGGCCAAGCAGACTCTCCCTCCTCCCCGTCACTAACACATGCATGGAGGCACGCTCGCTCTAAACCCTGCAGCATCCTAATCCAATCCTGAGAAAGACGGTGAAGGAATACTCTGAGTGGTCCAAAGACGGAGCAGATTCCAATTTCTTCTTGAGTGGATACCTTTATGATGATGAGCAAGTTGGCACCTGATGTATACATTTTTTTACCGTTTAATTTTCATTTCATAAGCATCCCAGCATAGCAGCTGCAGCAGCAGCCCTGCCAGGCCTGTCAGCGGCTGATTGACGGCTGTTTTCCCCTAATAAAGTGAGATGAAGATGGGCCACACACAGGCACTGGGGTCTGCTGATGCCAGCACAACTTTCACCTGACTGTTTAAGAGCTGATCAGTTGATCTGCAGCCAGAAGGAAGAAAGCAGTTACACTGTCTAGACTTATTCCATAAATCAGGTCTGCCTATTAATAAAACAACAATTCATCATAATTCTGTGTGAGAACATTTCAGGAATTATTCCAGACCGTTCCTTCGGGGAGGTGAAGCTGCTGCAGAGACCTGGAGGAAAACGATGCGTCTTTGTGTTCAGATCTGTTCTGTTTACCAATCTGAACAGCACAGGTTCTGTTTGGAAAGGCTGAGTGGAACCTCCTCTTCGCTGGTAATAATAAATAAACTCTGCGTGAGCCAGAAAAGGCAGAAAGTCGTGGTGAAACATTTGAAGTGGCGGTTTGTTTTGCTGCAGGGTGTCTGAGTGTGTCAGCTTCTTGGTACAGCTCCAGGGCTTTGTTTGACGCTGTGATTTTTGTGGTTTGTGATAAGCAGCAAGTTGGGAAAGTTGAGATGAGAATCTCCTCTGTTCTTATTGGTGCTGTTGTTTCAGCCGTGTCAGATAGTGTAAACACTCGGCAACAACTGTGATACAACTCAGGGGTTATCAGATCTGTAATTGTCTGTGTCTTTTTGGAGAAAAGCGCTCGACTGAGTCTTTGGGTAATATCTACAGACATAATCCAGCATCTGCTTGATGCGCTTAAACTCTGCTTCAGACTGGGACTCCCACACAAGTGTGTAGAAGAAATAAACAAAATGCACAGAGCAACACACGCCATAGAAGCAGTTTATTCCAGGATGTGTGTGCGCCTGTGTTGAGGCGAAAGCGATGCGTGTTCCACATGCATCAAGCTCTCCTGATAAGATTTGAGCTGTTTTTCTAATTAGAAGTTGCTGGAATTGTGATCATTATTTTCCCCTCAATTAAATGATACAGCCTCCTGCAAAAGGAGCTTCTAATCAGTTTGTAATTAATGCCCGGGAATTTTTCTCACTGCCCGCGGTTTCCATTTCCCATTAAAACAAATACACTCTCTTGCTAAAGGTATTAAAGTTCCAATTGGGATTCTATCTAAACCTAACAGCACATTTACTGGTTGGCCAGTAAACCCACTGATAATATTCAGCTGGAAAAGTACAACATTTACAAACAGGAACGTTTCAGGCCCACTTCCTGAAACTAATAACAACCTGATTTAATAACAAAAAAAATCTCCAATACCAACAGCTTTTTGGAGACAAGTGATTAACTACAGAGAATAAACATGATGATCAATGTATCGGTATGCAATCAAATCCAGTAAAAGATTTGGTGACATTTCTAGTTTATTGCATCCAAGATGTTTGCAGAATGGCAGGTTTCAGTAAAATCTGTAGACGTACATATAAAACTATTCTTTATCTGAGGACTACACCTACGGTGAACCCAAAGCAGAAAGACATTTTCTGTTTAATGAGTGATTAGTTTGGTTAGAGTGAATTGTATCTATTCCCACCTAAAGTGACCGATGTTTGAGCCACCACCACCTTTACCAGGCGCCATATTAATGCCAAACATCAAAATAGACGCAGGAAATGGAAGTAATTTGACTTCGGTTCCACTTTGCTCTCGGTTAAGTGATTTTAAAACTGTTTTTATTATAAATATGCATGCTTTTTTTTTTTTTTTGAATTGGTTACAATAAAACGCACAAGAATATGATGGTCGCTCAGAAGCATAAAGAGGAAGCTAGGTAGCTGCAGCTCGTTATGTCTGTTGAACATTGAAATGAATCTGAAGTGACAGTTGAATCAGATATTCCTTTAGAAAAACAATGAAACAAGCATCACTCATTTTTAACGATGTTAGTTGAAGTGTGACTGGCTAGCCAGTCCAGGAGCTCTAATCATTTTCCTTGCTGCTGATTGGCTGTAAGTTGGCTGTCCCTCAAAAATAGGGAAGACTGTAGCTGTTAGCTTCTACTGTTTCCACTGTGTTTGTTAATTCATATTAAGATTGATTTGGTGTCAAATTAAGCAGTTATAAGTGTTTTCAGACAGAGTCTAAAGTATTTGAAGGCAGTTTTGGTCCACATTCCCACCATACCAGGGTCCGCTGTACAGGAACCGGTTGCTGTTGTTATGGACCGGTTTTATGCAGTTGGGCCTTTAGCATTTCTCAGGGCAAAAGTGAAAAAACTATCTTTAATATCACTGAATAAAATTGACTCAGCTGAAAACAACTTTCAGCTTGTAAAGCAAGACTTTTTCCTCTTTTTTAATAAAGGGCAACTTAATTAACACTGAACTGATTCAGACTCCAAAATGGAAAACCTCTAACCACAACATTCTCAAATCAACATCTATAAAATCTGATTTTATTTACTTCCCTCAGTGTTTTAAGAGTTCATGTAAAAAGATTATTACTGAAGCATTTTCAGGTTTTATATAAGTTTAATTAGAGGTTTGCATCTTTTCTGCAAAGTCAGAAAAGCCCTCGGGTCGCCGGGGTGGAAGCAGTTTGCCAAAACGAGTTTTCACTGCAACATGAAAACTTGGATTTGAGTTCTGAGACGGAGCCGCAGTTGTTCTGAGATAATAAACGAACGTCTGAGCTGCACAGGCTTCCACATGCTCCCTGTCTGCCGAGCAGTCAGTCAGGCAGGCTGTGGATAAGGATCTGGATGAGCTCAGGTGATTACACTCTTTAGGCCAACGCTAATTGCAGGGTCTTTGCTCTAAGTACTGTAAAAGTATTAATTAAAGCAGACCATTAATCAAGGCCTTTGGCAGCCAAACGGAGAGCAAGGAGGAGGAAGAAGGGGAGGAATAGAGAAGATTTTCTCTTCTGCTTCCTCTATGGGCGTGAGATCAGAAACCTTCAGAGGAGGGGAAATTTAGCTGAGAGGGTCAAAAGGTTGTGATAATGGTTGGAAACGGTAGGTGATGCAGGGGTTGCATATCACACATCCGTTCATGCACACCTACACAGAGCGGAAAAATGCAAAACAGTGTTAATAAACTGAAACCATTCCAGGCATAAATCACAAGCTTTGGGTCAGATCAACTCTTCAGATTGTACCTCTACTTTTATTTTGTGCCCACAACCAAATAACATGCCTGACCCTCGTATATTGACTTACACTTGAACAAAATATTAAGAAGTGACTGAAAAATCAGTTTGCATAGAGTTGGGAGGAAAGTTCTAGTTTCATTTGGGTCCTTTTTTTATCCAAAATTGCCAAAAGTCATAAAAAAGGGCTGAAAAGACCTTCACTCATTAGAAAACCAACTAATAAAATTTACTCTTCACTTTGTTGCTTCTCTACAAGAGGTTCACAAATTGGTCCAGATTTCCTGAATTTTGGGAGATCTGTGTCCGGCTGATACTTCGATGTGGAGCGGATCTTACCTCCGCAAACGTCTGAAAATTTCCTCTGCTCTACGGCTACCAATTACCACACCGCTGTTGTAAACTTAGCAACTTTTTCACTATTCAGACAAAACAATCTGTATCGGCAGGCCAGGCTTTTTAAAGGTCAGTGATCGGTCAGAAAACTACGATCGGTGCACCCCTCTCCTTTATTGTTATTGTCATTCATGTGAACAGCAGTGCATCTGGTTTTCTCTACTGAAGACCATCTAGACCAGGGGTGTCAAACTCCAGTCCTCAAGGGTCGGTGTCCTGCAACTTTTAATGTGCCTCTGCTGCACCACCTGAATAGAATAATTAGGTCATTAGCAAGATTCTGGAGAACTGATCTACACGAGGAGGTAATTAAGCCATTTCATTCCAGTGTTTTGTACCTGTGGCACATCTAAAAACTGCAGGACACCGGCCCTCGAGGACTGGAGTTTGACACCTGTGATCTAGACCCCTGAGTCTCTTGATGAAATGAAGATTAAACTCGAATCAAACAAATAACTAGAAACAAATCAATGTCGTTTGATTTAGGAAAAGTTTGCCAGAGGTTATTCTCTATTGTTGACCTTTGGGGCATTTGTACCTCAAACCACAACAACCTGAACTTTGTTCAGTTTCTGGTGGGAATTTGGTGGGTGTAAAAGTTGAGTCCAACGTTGTGGGAGAGCTGACCTGAAAACGGAGGCGCTTCAGTTTCATCTAGATTTACCAGAGAGCCTTTTGGTCCTGAGTGATCACAATAATAAAAGTGAATGCTTCAATTAAGAAGGCAAAAATAATAATCCAGGTTGGGTACAAATGGTAACCAAGCTGAAAAATGATCAGTGTTGCTTCATAAAGCTTTTGATACGAATCAGAAGGTCATCGTCTGTTTACTGGAGGGAAGAAATTAGCTGCAGAAGTTGTAGGAGTTTAAAAGTCAACTTGAGAAACTGATGTTTCCAGTCCTGATTATCTCCTTCCTTTTACTTTCTCTTACTACCTGAAGGGTAACATTTAAACATCACCTTACTGAACGTCTTTAAGTCTGGAAAACTGGAAAGTCAATGAGGAAGAAGAAATTTGACTTTATTCCTAACTTATTATCTATAGACCACAATCTGGATTTCTGACAAATGAGTTTATAATAATTCAAATGTTGCTGATTTTATGCCAAACTTCTGTACCAAGTTACTATTTTAGTTTGTAGTTTGTTGTGGAAGCCACAGATAAATTAAATTTAAAAACTCCATTTCACTGCACTTTACTGCTTTATAATAAAATATACCTGGTGGCATATTTACATTCAGCTACTGTCCTCATTTAGTCTAAATTAATAATTCCTCCTCAAACATTTTAAATTGGACCTGTGGTTCTGCTTTGGCTGCCAAAGCTTTGTCATTTTTTAATGTTACATCAACAAAAATGTTTTAATGTTGCAAAACTGTAAAAGTATTAAATTATTCCCTAAAAATGACCAAAGTGAACCTAAACTAAAACAATGTTTGCAGCTGAACGAAATGCAAAATTTACAGCTTATGTATCTTATTAATATTTAAGTATTTAAGTATTAAATATGTAACTTGATGAAGATGCATGTAAACAGAAGAGATTACAAAGAAATGAGAGCATTTATCCCAACTTTCTGGACTAAGTTGGAAAGTTTCTGTTTATTTCTAGAGGTAATAATAGTAATAAACTGTGTTGACTCTTATTTTCCACTTAATTTCTTAGGTTTCGTGTTATGCTCTAATACCTTTCCATGAATAAATGGTTTAATCTGCAGGAGTTGAGCAGAGGTACAACCTCTAACTTAACCAAACACAGTCATGTTTGGACACAGAAAATGTTCCTGTCGGTTCTTCAGTCTCCGCCTCGACTCAAAAGCTGAAATTATACACTGCTTCTTATTAAAATGTGCGATTATTGCCTTGATCCTTAATTTATACATATGCATGTATTTAAGCTCTAAATATGCAGACGGACGGCGCTGAGGAACTGGAGAAGGAAATCCTATTATAGCCTACCTGTGAGATGTAGAGTGGTAAGCCCTCTGACTCCCTGCAGAATGGGCCCACAGAGACAAAAGGCATCAGCGCTAAATGACTGAGGTGATTTTAATCATATGCTCCCAAAGAAAGAGAGATTTAAGAAAAAATAACATCTGAAAACCAATTCAGCGAACAAAGGCCTGAGTGTTCCCTTGTGACGGGATCGAAGAGGAGAAGAAGTCGAGTGAAAGAATGAAAGGCAGAAAAATGGGATTTTATCGCGGTTTTGAGTCGTTGAACTAAAGGTTGGGGTTCAGAGATGAGACGAGGACGGGAGGGAGGGGAATTAAAAGCCCCCTCTTAGTCAGCCGGGATATTTAATTTCTTTCTCTTCCACAAACCCAGCGTTCATCATTTTCCTGTCTGTTCCCACTCTCTCCTCTTTCCCAGATCCGTCGTTTACAAAATGGCTGCTGAGTTGGAGGATGATGCTCAATTTGTAGAGCGTCAAAGACGTGAAAGAGGCTGTGAGGGGCGCTGCTCAGGTTTCCCTAATGGCTGCGCTGGGATCAGCCCCTGCTCTGATTGACCCGTTAAATGATTTTCTGGGCTCAGGGCCCAGCAGGACTCGCTGACAGCCCAACAACACCAGGAGAGACAAAGTGCTGTCCAGACAGAACGGCTAATGAAAGGGGAAATGGACGGGTACTGGTTGACATGGTTCTCAGGTTGAACAGGAAGATCCTCAGTGAGGCACACTGGTGTTTTAGGGTTCATTCCTACCAGCCAGGTCCAGTCCACTTTAATCCAACTCCAGTCCATTTCTCTGGAAAGTCTGGTTCGTTTGTTGAGGTGTGAATGCTTAGCAAACTCTGGTCCGTCTGCAAACCTTTGGGTTCGGTTGACGTGAACTCTGGTTTGGTTTAAATGTGAACGCCAAACAGACTGGACACCGCTCCAAAAGCAGGAAGTGGACTACAGTGCAGGGCATTCTGGGTAAATACAACCAAAGCTAACGTGCTAGCCTAGCGCTAGCAGCAGAAATGGTTCCTGGTCTTTAGCCAAAGACTAAAGAGAAATCCTCCAACTGCTAAAACCTGACGGCTCCATCTTGTTTCCATCTGGTGAAGAAGAAAGTTGCTCTCAGTGTCTTCAGAGGTTTTTGTGTCGTTTCCTTCAGTGGTTCTTGGTGCAGCGCCCCCACAGGCCAGGAGGGGAANTGGTGCTGCGCCCCCACAGGCCAGGAGGGTAACTGGTTGCTCAGTGGTTTTGGTTGGTTTGACTCAGAGCAGAGACAAAGAGAACCGACTCTACTGAACTATCAGGTGGGAAAACACCCAAAGTTACTAAATGAATGTAACAGCTTTCTGTGGACGGTGGGATTTTATGCTGAAGTCGTTTACCTGAACCAGCCATTTTAAGTCCACTGTAGAGAAAAGTAGTAGTGTCATCTATCAAGATGGCTGCTGCTGTTTTATTTTGTACTGAATATTTTCTGCTTTATTAGTCAGTTGGTGAAGGCATCAGTTCACATGGAGCCTGGTAAAATACATTTGCAGACAAAACTGGAAACTTTGTCCATCTGTTCAACTTTCCATTAATAACCTTTAATATGTCACTCAGGATAAGTCTGAAGTCTTCCCCATTATTTCCTTTCCCCTAGGAGTTTTTACTAAAATAACTTTTCTGTATTAAAATGCATTCAGATGTACGTCTACCTGTTTAGGTAAAACTGGCTCACAAAAGGTTTATTATAAAGCCGTAAAACGGGGTCAAAGGTCAGACGATTACTTTGAACATGGCTGTAAAAGAGGAATACTTAATAAGTGCACATCTCACACGTTCAAAGCTGATTGTATTCGTCCAAAAGGCCATGTATGGAGGGAGGTTGGAACTACATAACCATTCATCAGAGCTTTTACGACCGCCTTTTCCCGTAGCCCAGTTTCAGACGCACTAAAATTCAACCCCCGAAACCAAAATCCCATTAATCTTGTTTAAAGAACTATTTAGAGCAAATGTAGGTTGGCTTTCAGCCCATGTGGAAGGCGTCTATGGAGCCTGATGGAGCGGGAGCTGAGAGGAGGAGCAGCGGACGCTCCGTTATGGAGCTGCAGACTGATGAAGCTGCATTAACTTTTTTCATTAGTCTTTATTCATGCTCTTTTACAAGGTCAGTGCAAAATGAAGTTGAAATGCGCACCTCCTCCAGCGATCAGCCTTCTCAGTTCAGAAACATTTCTTTTAAGCAGGAAATTGTGGGTGTGGAGATGAGAAACAGAAAAGGGCCTCGCAGACCTGCAGGTTTTTTTCCCTTCTTTTGCTTCTGCTAAAATTCATACAATTCATGACGTTGATAATGTGAAGAGTGCTCACTTAATTAAACTTGTGCAGGCAGTGCAAAGTTTAAAAAGGAAAAAATATGCACTCATGTCATGCTGTGAAAGTGGGCAAATTATCAAATACAAATTAATTAGTGTTTTGAATCCAAGTTGGGAGCAATGAATTGCATTGGAAAATTAAAAAGATATGGCTGGCTCCTCACTCTGGCTGTGTCAGTATGGAATTTATTACCAAAAAGTTCAAAAACAAAAAAGACACTACATACACAGCCACGCTCTAATTTCATGATTTTAATAATAGTTATCCCTTTAGGACAATACTACAGCGTTCTAATTAAAATAAATATGGAACTGGAGACGAATGAAATGCTGGAACAGATAGACATCATGTTTGGAGTACAAAGCTGGGCGCCGCCGCAGGAAGCGCACGGCTTCGGTCGTTTCAGTCCGACCACGTTTAAAGGGCCGGTACCAGCTTTCAAAACCATGAGGCAAAGAAAAATGAACTGCATTTGGTTAGTTATGAGCAGATAATTAATTATAAAAGCAAATTTTGGTAACAAAAATCCTTGATATAATATTAATAATTATTATTCATATATATCAATATATATCATATTAATCTGGTTGTACAGTGTTGGATGGATCATTATTTGTGCACCATTTTTTCTTGAAGTTTCTTTTAAACAGGTTGAAAAAGAACATAAGCTGTTTGAGTAACACGTCTCATCAGGGAATTACATGCTTTGTTTTTGCAGATCTTTTTAATGTTGATTATCCAAACAAAAAGTTACCAGATCCTGCAGCCGTCCCGAAACGATCCTCTGTAGCTTGAGAAGTTCTGGGTAGGATGTATTTACAGACCTGTTTTTCCTTTTTTTAAATGTTAATATGTATATATGTTGTTGTACAGGTTTTGTTAATTTCTGCTCTGAAGGTGTGGTTCTTAAAGACAATGGCATTTCTTTTAGTCTGTATAGTCTAGTATGGTTGAGAATTACTTTAATAATTGATTCATCTTAATTAATCCGATTAATGGTTTCATCCTTAGTCTGGTCAAACGTTTTGTTGGGAGGACTTTGCTGCTGCATGCCTCTGAACTTGAGGGTAAAAATGCTGGTCAGAGCAGGAGCATAAATTAGAACATTCACTTTATGAACTTTTACTTTTTGGTTCAAGCTGAAGACTTCATTTTCTCCTTTCATAACTTTCATAATTAAACAAAACATATTCTTATCACTCCTGCGACTTTCGTCAGCCTTCCACTCACTTCTGTTCTGTGTTTTTTGTTTTCTGATGAAGTAAGTTGTGATTATTAGGAAGGTAAATGTCAGGCTTGACCACAGCGGGGCATTTGAGGTCAGCATGAACAATCACTGTAAATCACAAGCCAGAGAGAAGCAGAGGGTATTTCCACCAGTGAAACCCGACTCTGCACCAAGACAAACGGCTGAACGCGATGCGCGCATCATCTTTGATGTTTTACACAGAAAAATGACTGATAAAGCACAAGCAGATTCACATCTTTATACTCTGTTGTCTCTATCTCGTATTTTTTAGCGAGAGCTCTCGGGCCGGAGAACCTGGGTGGTGGAGCGGCCGAATATTTAATTTGCTCATAAAACACAAAATGGATAAAAAATCAGCCATGCAGGAGAACTAAAGAGCTCAGAGTCTTATCAGGCCACATGATATACATCAGAATAAAATGTCAAATAAAACAAAATTTACAAGAAGCAATCGAAATCGCGTGGCGTTTGAAACTGACATCAATTTTAATGGTTTTCTGAAAGAATGCATGTCACTAGTGGCAAGACGAGCTGGTGGTTGGTTTCTCCAAACTGAGGCACTTTATACTTTAGCATCCTTTCACTAATTGCTATTCTGCACAATAAGTAAAAGTTGTAACATGATATCAGAATACTGAGCAAAACATGTTTAGAAAAACTTTAGGCAATCATTGGCTAAATTCACATATTATACATCAAGAGAGGTAAAATAAAAAAAAATCATATTAAATGTAGTCAAGATTGTGTTTTATAAAAATATAAAGAGTATTTGAAAAATTAATTTGTATTTTAAAAAAATAGTTTTATGGTGAAATGATGGACATGTAGCATCCTAAACACTAAAGTAATATATTAGATGTAGGTATTGATATATATAATAAGAACCGATAATAAAATAGCAAAATCTACATACAAGTTCATTATGATGTTTCCCAACAATAACTTCTAAGAATTTAGCAAATTTTCCTGCCATCAGTGGATAATTTCACTGGAGGATCGATCATTGGGAGACGACTTGACCTTGAGATCGGAGGATGACTCATTTATTGGTTTTGTTTACTGGAGGCAGAAACGGATGAAGGTAGACGAGGGTCTGCAGGAAGTTTGTTTTACTCAGCCCTCCCTCCATCGTGCCCCCTGCCCCGTCCTCTGGGGCGGCTTGGCGTGCGCCGGCACCCAGCTGAAACGCATATAATTCCAGCTCCGAGATGAACGCCGCCGATACGGCAGGAAGGGGGAATACGGTAAGATAATTAGGGGTGATACTCGTGATTGTGAGCGCGGCGGTGTGAAAAGGTGGGCCGTGAGATAAAACGCTCATCAGAGAGGCGGCGAAGAGAGTGCTGGATAAACAAACGCGCTGCAGAGGGGGAACAAGAGTGGGAGAAAGGCAAGGTTAGAGGCAGCCAGATTAAGGTTACGCTTTGCATAGTGACGGATCGGGAAGAATGTGTGGCGACGCCGACTGCAGCGGGGTCAACGTGCTGGCGCTATCGGCACCCAATCTGGAGCCATGACACCCTGCAGTGCGCCGAAGCCTGGATTTACATTCCTTCTCCACGCTGATAGGATCGCTCTGTTCCTCACGTTGAAAGTGACGAAGCAGTCACAAAATGATTTTAATTTTCACGTCTGAGCAAAAAGTGAAAGTTGGGCGCAGCGGGAGGGAGGTGAGGAGAGCCTCCAGGTTCTCTGCTGCAGCTTGATTTCCTCTGTTGTTCAGCAGGGAGGCCGTTGAGGCTGCGCCGCAGCAGCAGCGCTGTTCATGGCGAAAGGCTGCAGCAGATAAGGGCATGTCAGAGCCGTGGCCTTGTTTGATACGTGAGACGCCGCCCGTGTCCACTCGCTCAGGTGTACATGCATGTGGCCACAGCAGCAGGAACAGCGATTTTTATCATCCTCTGCTTTCTGTCCTTCATTCTCTCCCTCCCTGTCGCAGTCGTACTCTTTTCCTCCTTCGTGCAGAGACGGGCGATAAGAGACACAGATAGCACTTTATAGCATGAGTGATAAGGAGACACCACTCATGCGTCCCATCAGGGGAAAAAACAGCCAAACCCAAATGAAGGCGGCCTTATCGCAGACATCTGACACTTAATGCAAGTCCATTTTGAAGTAATATGCGCTTCTAATGGATTTGAGATTTCTGGGGCTTTTCAGTTTATTGATTCATTTCACACACTTTGTCCTCTGAAGGATATTGCAGGCCAGCTCCAAATGTGTGCAGATGGTGCAGATAGCGGCGTTATGAAGAGCTTGCTTGTTTTTTGCTGCGGCGAACCTCAAAAATCCTCAAAGATCAGACGCTTCGAGTCAGTTTGGTGAATTTGTACAAGAAGTTTGTGTGACCACTTGTGAATTATCTGATTCGTGTTTCCTGTTGCACAATTTTCTCTCAATATCTAAATCTTTCCATTTACAAGAAAGGCGAAACAAAAATCCCCAAAACATGAAGCCTCCTCCGACTTTAATGTTGATTTTTGATTTCCTGTCCAACGCTTCGCTTTCTCTTCTTGCTGCAACGGCTCCATTTTTCAGCTGAGAACATTATTCCTCCATGAACGCATTTCTGCAGATAATAATAATCATAAAAAAACAAATGAATTCATCAAGCTGTCTCTAAATAAATGCCACTGTCACCAGGTTTTGAGGAGCGTGGCAGCAGCGTGATGCCGAGTTGATTAAAAGCCGGCCAGCTCTCTGCCATCCCTCCCTGCAGATGCATTCATTCATCTTGGTGACGAGGGAATATGAGTGAGATCCCAATCGTTGCTCAAGGTGCTTTATTGAGCCGTTTTGCGTGTTTTTAGGGAGAGGCTGCTCGACTGTAATCAGGTGGCTTTCAGGAATAAGTGATGGTTCTGCCGCCGCTACACATCAGAGACGTAACGGTTATTAATCATCAGGCTGCTCTGGGTTCGGCTTTATATTCAGTGACCTGACAAACATGGCGGCAGCTTTCAGACCAACCAGTGAGGACACATTTGTTTCAAACCTCCAGGAGGGTTCACACTCCTTCAACTTTTTCATTGTATATCATGAAGGAAAACTAATCTTCGTTTTTGTTTTGAGAAAATAACTGAATACTGAGAGAAAAACTTGGCAAATCAGTAGCTAAATGTACGTGCATATAAATCCAACATTTTCCATTTTTCAGCTTCATATTCAGCCCTCCTGCATCAGAACTTTGTAGAACTAAAGTTTAGTCAGATTTGTTGCCAGTTGGATTTAGATCTTGACTTTGACTAGGCCACTCTGATTAATGCTCTCCTTGGTTTAGACCAGTGGTCTCCCAAATTTTTTCACTGAGGCCAAAACAGTCAAATTGAAAGTAAATGAGGAAAAAAAACATGTTTATATTTTTTCTTCTACTGGAAAATGTTTTCCTTTTTACCTGGACAACTATAAACAGAACCGTATATTTGAATAAAATAAAAGATGCAGGTCATTGTAGATCTGAAATATAGAATCTGCAGACAACGTGCTAAATGTTGATGTTTTTTTTACTGTCATTGGATATTCTTCAGGGATTTGAGATGCTCGTTGTTTCATGAAGAAGAGTTTACCAAATCTGCTCTGACTGACACTTTGACAGACCTTAAGAAGACGTTGAATTGGATCCTTTTTGACTGAAAACTTCAAGACTCTTTTTTAAGTTGTAAAACTCCAACTTCGAGCTGGAAAACAAAATTTGTGCTAAAATCACTTTGAGGCCTGAAAATGTCCCCAGACCACATTTTGGACCACCTTGTTTAGACCGATGGCTGATCTGTGTCAATCAAACAGATTTTGGTTGAAATGGGTCAGAATGTGTTGAAGAGATATGAATATTTTTGTTTTAAAGAGCAGAAACAGGTGGAAGTTGTTCCTCTTGCTTCTTATTTTCCCAGTCAGCGGTGACACCTTTCTGTCGGCGTGGAACCATCATCCATGCGCTGCTCATCTACCTGAGCATTTATGTTGTTTGTTGCACAGCAGCTCGTTTCAAAGTAGCGCCTGCTGCCTGGTGACGGGAAACTCAGAGACAGATGTGAAGAGACAAACCTCTCCAGACTTTATCTGCCTGCGATCCAAACCCCGGACAGTTGGATAAACAAGTTCCTTTCTCCAAATTGTGTTTGGAGAGGGAATGGTGCCCGCCGTGAAGCCGAGGCTCCGGGCTCGCTCGGCTCGGGGAGTCCACTTTCTGCAGAGCGGCAGGCGGATATGAAGAGCAGATGTGGTTTCTCCAGACGGAGAGCTGGAGCGCAGAGCTGCTCCTCGCTTCCACACGCTTTCTAACCATTCCTCTTTTTTCTGCCTTTCTTTGGAGATTTGAACTGAGAGCTTAAAGGGTGCAGGGCCAGCTGTCTGCAGCCAGCAGGGACTCTATGAGAGTGCTCTTAGAGCCCCTAGTGGCCAGCTGCAGAATAACACCACAGAGAAATAAACCCATCCAGTTTGGAGCGATGAGAAAGTTTTCAGCTTTCTTTCTTCACTTGTTCTGAACTTTGAAAATTCACAGAACTGAAGCAGTTAAGAATCTCGTCCACTTTTATAATTAGCAGACACCATCTTTTCTCTGTGCTTAATTAGAAAAGGTTTTCTGTCCATTTGCCAGCTTTTGTTTCTCAGGACTGTCACCAATCCCCTCAGAGACACCAAAGCTCCAGCTCCTTCCCTTCCTCCCACTTCTCATTTCAACTTTCCCCCTCTTTTTTTTTTTTTTTTTTTTTTTTTAGAAATAATGCTGATTTTTATCTCTGTCATAATTGCGGTATAATTATGGGAGGTAATTCTCCCATGGTGCGTGGCCAGGTCCGCTGCTGTAGCGTGAGCAGAATCTGCTCGGAGGTTAAACTCCTGATTTGAAATTGAGAGGCAGAGCGATGCGCGGATCGGAGAACAAGGACAGTTGGTTAACGGGCTGAATTAGCGTGCTCGACCTTCAAGTTCTTGTTTCCTAATTTCAGTGGAAAATAAAGAGTTCTCCTGAGGAAATGCTGTGTTTGCCCAACAGCTAATGCAACAACTGGGAATTAAATCCTGCAGATCAGGTTGATTTGATCGTTTTTAGAGCGTTAAAACATCGATGAACCTCAACTCACAGCACCAGATTATATTTTTATGTTTTGTGAATTTTCTTGAGTGTTTTGATTCTGAGAGTCCATAAACATCAAAGCCTAAAGCTGTTAGTCTCATTGCATAATGTAAAGAAATTAGTTGGTATAACAACAGGGCTGGATTTATAAGGACATGGGCCTTGGGCTGTGACCAGATTTGGCCCCCGATCCACTAAAGAAAAATACTTTTACTAATGCGATTTACAGAACATTATTGATAGACCTATATGTCAGCAGGTATGAGTTGAGGCTCCGTGTTTTACCAAGAAGATTTACTATAACTTCATTTTTAAATACTTCAGTATTGTCTATACTCATAAAAATCTTAAAATATCCGTACAACTTACTTGATATGGGCCTGTTACTTTGATTTAAAGTGCAATGTTTGCCAAACATGTATTTAAAAACTAAAAAAAGCAGGCCACACCAAAGCAAAGCAAGAACACAAAGACTGAAGAGCCGCCTGCTGTGTTTCAGAGTCAGACGCTCCTCTTTAAGGAAAACTATTTCTTATTTATTCTTGGCACTGTTTTCGCTAAGGTGGCCATACAACGCCAGTAAATACCATAATGGATTATCATTTGCTCAATAAGCATGTCTAGCTTAGTAAACTAGCCAACTAGTGATCACAGCTGGGTAACTAATGCAGTCAGTCTGGTTTGTTTTTCCATTTTTTCTCTGATTGCGCCGATGGTAAACCGCCGGTCTACCATCGGCCCTCTGGGTAACTGAATAAACTAAACTACATGTTAGAGCAGCTTTTGGGAATTTGCAAGTCCAGCTCAATCCCGGTATGTTAAGTGCTTCTGAAAATGGTTATTTTTGAATATATTTTTAATCGTGCTACAATTTGAATCAATATTAGGAACCAGATTTCAAAGGTTTTATTGACTATTTGAGTTTCCTTGTTGGTGTAACATCCAGTTGGCTCGTAGCGGCAGAAAACCCTCCACTTGTTTCTGACTGTAGTTCTCAGTTTAACATTTGGATCTATAGAAAATATTGAAGTTTTTGTCCCAGATCATTTTTCATGAATAACTTCTTGAACTCCAGACTGCAGCCTGGAGAATCGGCCTTAAACCGACCTGATTGTTGTGTTGGTTGTAACATTTCTTCATTACAATGTAAGATATAAGCAGAAATGACTTTTTGTAATAACTCTTGTAGTGTGCTTTTGTTGATGATGATTATCGTGATGTATTGAGGTTTATGCCTATCTTTACGAACCAGTAAGTGTTGAGGGTGCTGCATCTGATCTGCTGGTTCTAAAAGTCAAACCTCTTTAATCTGGTAACGTAAGCAGTTTGAGATTAATTAAAACTTTTCTGTTTGAGTTGTATGGAGCCAGAGGAATGATCAGTAGCCCTTAGTGGAGCTGCTCCTTAAATCCTCATCGTAATCGATAAATGAAGACATGAATTGATGAACTGTGGCGAGTTAATGGGTGAAATGTTGGTTTTGAAGGCAGGTGACTTTGGGAGCTTTCTGCTGACACCTGCTCAGCTTTTAGAGGCTCGGCTGAAGCTGCGGTCGTTCGGGGCGAGTAAGTGTGACAGGCTGGAGGAAAGGTTGCCCGTTGCTGTCATGGTGGCCAGGCATTGTTTGCGCAGAGCCGGGTGGGGGGGCGAAGGGATGACCACGCAGCAGCATGGAGGGGCACAGACGAGACGGAGGGCGAAACCACAGCCAGCTGTACCGCGACCTTCTGCTGGGGCGCCGAAACCATCCAGAGAGGTCGGAAAACTAGTGCAACTGACTCCTGGCTGTGTGGGTTTCTGGGCCTGTTTTTCTTTTTTGATTTGTTTTTAACAACGTGACTGTGAAAGAACCCTGCTGTCAATGAATCTGCCCCTTGAGAAACTTTCTCCGTATTGGTGACTGCGCAGTTCTTAGAGAGGCTTTTGATGGCGTCCCTGAAACGGAACATTAATCATTCAGAGAGACCAGGGTGCGAAACAGAAGGAGCACCTTCTGCGAATCTTACAGCACCGTCCTCTCGCTATGACTGTCGGCCCGAGTGTGTGCTGCCGGGGCCGACGCTGCGCAGGTGTGTGTGAAGGAGGAAGCAAAGGTGAGTTTTCTCCCTCTTGTGTTCTCTGTTTGTTCTGAGAAGTTTTCTGTGATCCCACAGCGACTACGTGTGATGAATTATTCTGCTTAGCTTGCCACAAAAAACGCTCCCCTCCCCCTCAACCGCACGCTGCGCCTCTTTGATCGCATGCCCACTGTGGGTGATCCGGCGCATTAGCAACAAGTTAAGAAAAAAATTACACTGTGAAAGTCATCAAAGTTTGCACCTCATTATTTTCCTCATTTTCTTTCAGTCCCTCCACAATCACCTATAATTTAACATTTTGGCTGGTGAACTGTGTTGGAGTTGGTGTAAAAATCAGATTTGGAGGCCAGAGGTGATCATTTATTTGGATTTTGTGAATGCTGAGGAGTTTTCTGTAACCTACTTTGGGAATGAGCCTCCCTCCAACTGTTTCTGCTCCGGATTTCTCCTTCAGAATGACACGAGCCGGCGCCTGCAGAGCTGGAGAGCTATCTTTCTACGTTGTGTAATTAGAAATGCAAAGGTAAGCCTGGGGTTGTTAATAATTCAATCTGAGAGAGAGAAGCAACACAAAGCTTTTGTTTCAGGAAGCATCTCTCAAGAAAACTTTAAATTAGAAAAATTAAAGCAATAAATATGCCCCTTGTTGTTTGTGTGCGTATTTAAGAAATCCCAGCCTGAAGCTGCGGTTAAATCTGCAGAGGTCGACGACAGGCTCCAGTTTCTCTGCAAACTTGTAATAGTTGATCCTCGGTGTTGTGTGTGCAGTTAGCTCCGTGTTTCCTTCTCGCTGAGCGGCGTTTCGGAGGCCAGGTGTTGTCTGGAGAGAAAACGCATGAGGGCAGGAAATCCCTGCTGACCTAGTTTTACCAGAGAGAAAGTGATGAAGAACACAGAGGAAGTCATCGTCATTCATGTCGTGCTTAAAGGATCCTTCAGAGGCTTCACAGGGTTTCAAAACTAAACCAGTTTAAATAAAAACAATCCTCTGATTTTAAATATTTTAGGTGCAATAAAATCACAGAAAAAATAACTTAATAATAATAATTAATATAAACTTTAACTATTAGAAATTCAGATAAAGTTGAACAATAAGCTGCAGGAAAAAACACTGTAAAACAAGACAATTAAATGATGTTCCCTGACATTTACTTCTACTTAAAATCACTGAAGTCTCACTCAGGTGAAGAGAACATGAGAACATCGTTACACTGCAAATCAGACGAGGTTTGATCTCTGAGATCCAAAGAGCTGCTTCTAATTCAGACGTTCACTGAAGTTTTGTTGCCTTGTGAAATTAAGCAGCCGAGTGTTTCTGCTTCATGTAAACATTGGAGAGGAATCTATCTGATTGTTTATAATTATGAGAGTTGTAAAATTATTTTTTAAGGTTATAAAACTGTGAAAACAAAACCGTGAAACTTCCAAGTACAAAGTAAGACTGGATTGATGAATGTCATGTCAATCAAAATTTAATCCGATTTATTCACAGCCATGGAGCCTGAATTTCAAGGACATCATGTATAAAACTGAAATATGGAGCATAGAGGCCTTCAGGAAGGAGAATGCAGCAACTTTTTAATCTGAAACGTTTAAAATTTAATGATGTAGAAAATGAAAACTAGAGGATAATAGAAACATCTGCTGACTAACCAGGTCTGATGGTTCCCAGCAGGTTTACCCTGAAACATCCTAAAAGAAGGCTCTGAAAAACCTAAAATGTCTTAATAGACCTTCAGCAGGTTCTTGTTACTCTCTATATTAAAGTTCATGTTATTAATTGGTCAGAATATAAATTGATATCAGTGATTGAAAGCATGGAGGTGGAAGTGTCATGGTTTGGGGCACTTTGCTGCAGCAGGACCACCATGAAATTAATTTGAATTAGTAACACAGGGAGTTTGTAAAATAAATGAATAAGTAAAAATAACGCTGAAGCAGGAGGGCATCGTGACTCAAAACGAACCAGGAAATCCAGCAAGAACTGGAAAGCCGTGGGCCTAGTCAAAGCCCAGATCATGGTCTCATTAAGTTGCGGTGCATGATTTGAATTTTGCTGAAAATGCAAGAAACCTCTGAAACGTCTCAACGCTGATGGTGAGGAGAGATAATCATTTCTGAAACTATTAGAAGTTGGTTTGAAATACTTTGTATTTTCAGTAAAATCTGTTTAATTTTTAATGATTACCTGTAATTTAAAAAATTAGTCAAATAAAATAATGGACCATATGAACACCAACACCTCAGAAATTATAAATACATTTAAAATTTAAAATGTGTTTCTGTTCTCTTAAATTTTTTTAATTTAAAGCTTCACATACTAGTAAAAAATTATAAAATTTATAACCAAAGCAAATAGAAAATATCATCTGCATGTTATATTCTCCTGGTCAAAGTGAAATAAATGCCCAGATTTCATTTAATGTCTCTCAGCTTCATAAAGCAGTGGCAGAAATGAGCTGATCACTTTAAACTGAAACCGGTTCAGACCGTCGCTGTTTTCACTGGGCGGCTTTTCTGTTCAAACGTAGCTAAATTTCTCTGTCAGGTTAAAACATTTCATTTTTATAATTTTAATTAGAAAAAAGGTTAAAATCAGACTATATTTTATCTTAAAATAATCAATGTAAACTCATCCTTACCCAACTTGTTAAAACAAAGTTACAAAGCAGAAAGTTTAAAAAGTTTTTTCTTTTTAATGTTTATTTTTGGTTCCTTCAGATCTAATCACACGACATGGTGGCTGTTTTGTTATTTTTTTCTTTTTTTTGCTTCTCTGAGCTGCCGGTAAAAATGGTGTCATCTGAAAAATAAACTACGTCAAAGCCCACACAGGCTAGAAAAGGGGGTAGATTTTGCACGTCCTCGGAGGAATCCAAACAAAACAAACCCTGCTGATGAGGCACGCAGGGCAGCATACGCAGCACAACTGATAAGGGAGATTAAAACGTCTTTGAAGGTTTCATTTATAATGCTGCCTACGCAGAGCCGTTTTAGGTCACAGGGCACCAGCATTCAGGCCAGTAGTAAAACACAAGAGTCTTTTAGGCCAGAGCAGACATTTCTCTCTCAAATCGGTTTAATTTGCATATTTCTGCAGCAGCTCTTCATCTCTTTGTTCATCACCTTGGCTTTCTATCACTTGTTGCTAGCAGAATCATTTCCTCTTTGGGTTTATTACCGCTTCACACCATTTTTTTTTTTTATATATAATTTTTGCTTGCCAAAGCCACACCGACAATCTTTTGATACAAATTTGATAAAAGACGGAAACGACAGTAGGGTTACACCTTGAGCTCTGACATGAGTGTTTTGTAGTTGTTTAAGTTGAAGTGCGGTCGTTCCAACACACACCTCCTCTCTACGCTGTCAGGCATCTGGAAGGACACCAAAGCCCGGAGATGCGTATCTGACGCCCGGTCCGGTCTGTGAGATAACCAGGTCCGGTGTGAGGACAGAACCAGAGCGACTAGAGAAACTCACTGGATCCTTTAACATTCCCTTTCACTCTTTTCTGGGGAAAAACCAGGAGAAAAAGCGACGCGTGCCCCTCCCCGCCTCCTGACACGGCGCTGGTTTCACATCAGCCGTGTGGAAATTGTTCCGATAATTCACTATTATCAAAATGTGGTTGCACTGGTTGGATCTTCATCTGCGCGTTTAGCAATTTCTCAGGGCTCCACTTGTTTTTTTCAGTTCTTTTTTCTCTGCCATCTTCTGACAGACTGCAGTTTGCTACAGCTCAGCCCTGTTCGCTCACTTTGCACGCTTTCACTAGGACTGTCACTGCACAGCTCATCAGGCGGTTCATTCACATTCAAAATACTGATCCCACAGGAAAATTAAATGAATTTCTCTAAAATTCTACAGAAAAGTGAAGCAAAAACAAAAATGGAGATAAAACAGGGAAATTTAATTTCTGAGTAAAACAAGGTGGGGAGAAAAAGTCTGTTCGTTGTGGTGAGGTAAATTTTTCTCATGCCAACTGCTTGCACAAGTGGTTGCAGATACAGTATGGTAAGTGCGTTTTTGCTTCTTACAACTATTGGTTATTGAGAGTGAGAGTGTGTGAGAAGACTCGGTAAGTGGAAAATGATCAGCAGATAAGAGATGGGCCTGATGAGGGGCTCGATCGTGAGATAGCAGTTTGTGGTCTAATGCGACTAAACGCCGGGCCAGCCTGAATTTCTGTGCAACACAACAGGAAAAACACTTTTTTGTTCTCTTCTCTTGTCTGAAAATGTCACCGCTTCAATAAATAAATAAATTTAAGGTGAAGATCCAGATTTGTGCAGCTGCGGGCTGACTTCCTCTTCAGTTGCCGCGCTGCGCATGCAGGACTGCATTCCTCTGCCAGATAATTAAGGGTGAAAAATCCTTGTCATTGCAGGAGGAGGGGGCTCTTTAGGTACCAATTCACCCTGATGAATAAAACCCTAATTAATCCACTTAATCTGCTGCATGAGATTATTCCTATTTCCACAACCATGCACTGTACACCGCCTGTCCTGAATAATAAAGAGGTCCAGGAAATCTCTCCATACGTAGAAATATAAAGGAGGAAATTTCTCTCCCAAACTTGTGTGATAAGGTTTTGATCTCGCCATTATTATTTCTGTTCTAGTGTCATAAAAATGGCAGAAGGGCATTTTTAGAAGGGCAGGAAAGGGCAGAAGATCATCAGTGATGGTGGAGGAGTTGGAGGACGTTGCCGCGGCATCGTGCTGCCCTCCAATGTAAGCCTGCAGCCATTTTTCACTGCAGCTGTAAACATGACGAGCTGCTCTGATTTAAGAGCAGGAACTGCTTTTCTAAGGTTCATGCAGGCAGACAGAAAAAATGTTTCACCAAACACTAATTCTGTTAAATAACCTCAGCTGTAACATTGGGATAAATTCCTTTAAAAAATCTGCAGAAAACCCCAAACCCAGCACACAACTGCATTCCAGGTATGAAATAGTGAGTAATTGTGGTGATTTTTTTGAGCGGTGGAGGATTCATAGAAACCCAGCATACTGGTGCTGCTTTGGCCGCCTCCTCACTGCTTAGTCAGAGCATAACCTGCGGCGCGTCCGCAGCAAACTCAGGCAGCTGCTGCCGCTGCGAATGTGTGCGGTTGTTTTAGGTTACAGCCGGCCGCTCGCCTGCCGCCGCGCTCGGGCCTCCGGACCGCCCGCCCCTGTCATCGGGCGCCATTATGGGGCTCCTTCAAGTCTGTCCCTGCAACACGCAGAGAGACGCACAGCAGTGTTGAATTCAGCCTGTTTCCGGGGAGAGCTGCAGCGCTGCAGCGCCACTCACTGCGCATTCAATCTGAATTTCACGTCCAGCGAGCTGCTCACGACTCGTCACCCAGTCGCATCAGGCCGGCCGTGTTTATTGATAGTTTTATACCAGTGAATTATTAAAAAGGATGGCCGAGGCGATATGAGTCCGACCGAGTTTAATCACTCATTATAATCCAGGCAGGATAAAATATTCACAGAGCGACCGGCCTGGTAAAGACCTTATCACCCTGAATCCGGGAAATCGATATTCACACTGCATCTGATAAGCAAATATCTACGAAAAAGGATGGCTGTTTGAAATGCTGCACACAACCTTTAGAAAGAAGAACATTTTAATTAAATACAAAATATATCAAGATGGAGTCAATAAAAAGATGGTAGAACAGGATAAAAGTATATTTCCCGATTAGTCGGCCAGATAATGGGAGCCATTAAGAAAGTCCATTTTAAACACCAATATGAAAACGCAGCTGCTGCGTGTTTTTACCAAGTGTAGATGTTCATGCCTGCAGAGCAACGGATCTTATCAGTGCAGTGTAAACATATTTTGTGTGTTTTTCCTTTGCTGCGGTGCTGATAAAGAGATGGGCGGCGGTCCAGCAGAAAGAGGCTCTCAGGTTACCGTCACTGTCACCAACACTTCTGCTGCAAACTGCACAACTTCGTTCTATTTCTGAGCGTTTTGTTGCACAGAAATCTGTTTAAAATGCTCCTCGTTTCTGCAGCTTTATCGAGTCTCATCTCATGGAGAAAATATGCAGCTTTTCAGCAGAGTCTGACTAGAGATAACCAGCATGTTTGAATACAAGGTGAGCCGTTTAGAAAAGAAGAATTTCTTTTGGAGGCACATGAAAAAAAAAAAAGAAAGCTCAAAATAAGCTAAAATATTAATAATTAATGCAATACTACTAAAGTAAAATTAACTTTAATTTGATGGCTCTGAACTAAAGTTATTAATACAGATAATCTCAGGGTCTCTTCAGACTTTCTACATAAACTCAGATTTACAATTATTTAAATCACTGTTAATGTCTTTAGATATAAACTAATATTTGCTAAAACATTTTTTCTAATCAGTTTTTTTTTACTGCATCTTCCACAATTAAGCATCACATAGAAAAAAATTACACCCTTGTTCATTTATGTAAAAATGTTAAAGTAGAATTAAAATATCTTTTTGCAAACTTCATTAAATTTCATACATTAGTTTTTAATCAAAAAACAGAATTTGGTCTCTTTTTTTAAAGCGGCACTCGGGATAAAAATGTCTCTAAAAGTTGCTGAACTTTGGTCTGTTTGATAGTAAAAACAAAACAAATTAATAGTATGTGTATTAGTGGCTGCTTTAGTTTTTTCTCTTTTTAAAGCTGAGTTCATGTAAACTGGAATATTTTCTCCTATAAATACATAATATCTGCATAAAACCTGATATTCTCTACAAAAGTCAAATTTTTCAGAAAATCTCGAAGAAATGAAAAATGCTGTTTGTAAGTAAAAAACCTTAATTTCTTAAAGGAGTTAAATAAACATGACATGCTGAAGGGTAAACCAAACCTCTGTGTTTTTCTGTTGGTGGAGCCGCAGACATTAAAGCAGCAGAAGAAGAACAAAGTGAAATATTTCATGAGTTAATTGCTGTGATGTCGCACCTGAAACCGTCTGCAGGTGGTTTCTGACGCTGCAGAGCTGCACAAGCTACAACCCTCAGACAGCCGGGCGGCGGCAGAGCCACTGGGTTCAAACCAGCATGGCCGCCTCCGGCCAGTCCTCCCAGTAGCTACGCTAATGCACACACGTCGCCCTGAGAAACGGTGACCTTATATGAGAAAGTGAAGGATGTGAACACTTGGAGATAAACTTCTTCTCCCCTCTCTGTCCCTTCATCTTATCTCTCCAATCAGATGTTTTTACTCTTTATTTTTCTCAGCTGCTAATGAGACAGAGTGTGACTGTGGACAGATAGCATCAGCTCACAGTGAAACAGTCCAAGTGCGTAAGCTGACAGGATGAAGCGACGCTGCGGCTGCTTTGGTCACTGCCAGGTGAGCGTTTGATCGGGCCACATCAGGAACTGACCGCTTTCCTTCTGACTACTGGTGTGAATCATCAAACAGGATTTAAGTCATTAATAAGGAGGAAATGTGGGCGTTTCCCACTTTTCCACGTCTGAGTAAGCAGTCAGTGACGCAGCAGCTCACATATCGCAGCATCGCAGCTCTGACAGCAGGAGTGTTGAGCGCTGGCGTGCGTTCGTGTGTGGATGCAGCAGCGTGTATCTTATCACCGCCACAGATTAAGCTCCTGCTTGTGATAAGGTCCGGAGAGAGACTGGAGGACGGCCGGGTTTGAGGCCCAGATGGCCGATTACAGGGCCGGCCTCGGCTCTAACCCCCAACCCCAGTGGTGCGATAACTAACCCCCAACAGCGGGGGGCACCATTATCGCCGCGCTCCCTGGCCCTCTCATAAGCACCGCCGCTTTGACGCGCTGCAGGAGCGCCAAGTGCAACAACAAGCAGAATCAGAGTGAAGTATTTCTACCAGGAACCCAACATGACTGTGTCAGTGGCAGCCATGTTTGTTAGCCCTGCTGATGTGTTGTTAGCTATCGGAAAAAATGGCTGCTCACCAAAAACCTGGCTTTGATATTCAGACAAACAAATAATAATAATCTGTGTATGTTGGTAATTACAATAATGCAACAAAGTATTGGAGCAGCACTAATGGTTTAGTTTTTGAAGTTGGAAATCTAAAAACTTTGAGAAGTTGTACAGATGCAAAGAAAATCTGTGATAAAGTCAGAATAAAGTTGTGGCTTTGTGAGGTTTCCTGCATACAGCAGCAGTTGGAGCCTTTGAAGTGATCAGTTTTACAAACAGGAACAGATCAAATAATCATCAGCAGAACTTTGAAAGAATTGGATAAAAACTGATCTTCATTATTCTGTCCAAGCTTTTGGCTTGAACATTTTCTTCATAGTTCTGAGTTTCTTCTGGTTGTGTTGTCTCACTGTCTCCTCTTGTAACCAGTCTCTTTTAATTCTCATCCACATTCTGCACATTTTATGCATTTTTCGATCATCATACTCAGCTGCACATTCCTTTGGACCAGAGTATCGATAACTGCACCGTATTTATGTTTGTCCTTACCGTAATGCAAACTCCTGTTTTACGTTTTTATAAATTTCATTACCTTGTCTTTATGTCAATCATCTTGCTTTGATTTCCTGTACTTTGCTGACTGTTGCACAGAAACTTAAACCATTGTGGAAGAAGATATTATTCTTATTATTCTGCTGTTATTATGACTTAATTCTTGTAATTTAAAATAAAAAAAATTCTGTCAAGCACTAATATTGTTGTATTGTAGTAATAAAACAGTTTCTCTATCAGGAGATGGGGTTGAAGTTTTATTCAGAATTGGTAAATTAGCTGGTTTTATATTTTATTTTTATATAATGAATTACTCTAATTGATGTCAAATAAAAATGTCTATGCCCACTTTATCATTTTAAATGTGTGAAAGATAACTTGTGCTTTTAATGTCGGACATTTAACGGTGCAAATGAGACTAAAGTAAATTATTGTTGGATTGAATTTAAAATATTTTGGACGTTGAGCTCCACATTGTCTGCATCTGGTTGTTGTTATGGAGGAATATTCCTCTAATTATAGTTCATTCATTAGTGCCACCTAGCGCTCGCTGCCACCTGGAACAATCGATCCAATAATCCTGAGCACATTAAAATCCTGTTTCTCCTCAGGTTGCAGGACTTGCTCCTCCCTGACCCGGTGGTACCGACAGACCGGGCTCGTTGTGATCGCAGCGGATCTTAATTGGCTGCAGCGTTATCGGCCCGGCTTGATAAGCTGCTTTGTCTTGTCCGTCGTTAGCGAGTCGTTTCCGATCGGAGGGAGGGTGATCGGACAATCCCAGATATCTGGACATGACTGAGTCTGGAAGAACGTTTCCAGACGGATAACCATCTGGTGAGACCCGACCGACACCCAGCACCGCGGGGTTAAGGTGTTGAGACTTGGAAGCCACAGACAGATAAAAAACAAGCTAACGTGTCATCTGTTAGTGATGTATGCAAGTGGCAGCTGAGATAAGCACGAAGAACAATCACCACATCCTCGTCTGTGTATGAATGTGCCTATACGTGAAAGTCTATTAGTCACAGTTTCAAGGTATATTGCATGATGGAGCAGCACGTTCCTGCAGCTGTGATTCACATCATGCATCCAGCTAGACTTTCTTAGAAGAGCGAGACGTACGGCAGCCTGGGCAGTACACATGAAGTGGAGGAGGTGGTTGAGCTCTGTGAACAGCAGACCACTGATCAGAAGATCTTCACTTTCAGCCTGATAAACTTCATCGTAGCCATGCACCAGAAACGCTTCAGCTCTCTGTGAAAGTGCATAAAGAGCGACTGACTGGCCGCCTCATTTAAAAAGATAATGAAACTAACGGGGTTTTTTATCTGCTAAATTGTAGTTTTTGTCATTTTCCACAAAGAAATTCCCTCTCAAAATGCTCTGATCTAAGGATTAACCCAAACCAGCTTTGTTTTAATTATCTTCTAACTGGAGTTTAACCAGTTGAAGTGAAGTCAATGAATTTCTCTGGTGTGTAAGCAACAGTTTGGTCTGGTTTTATGCTGAAGTGAAACTTCTTGTTTTCTCCTCCTGCTGAGGCGGTTAGCAGGGCAGACGGACAACATTCTCTCTCCTCTGACATAAATTCACCAGGACAAGTTTTACTGGATGATAAATCCTCCCAGGAGTTATTGTGACAAGCAATATTGTTGTTTGAGATCATTTTAAAGTAAAATATTAATAATAGCACAATTCACACAAACCATTACTCTTTAATTTTGTAAAGAACATTTAACACTGGAACTGGAAGATATTTTAAATATCTAAAATAAAACCAAAAACTAACAAACAAATAAAAAACAAAAACCATAAATAAAATGGATTATGATGTCACTGTAGACACAATTGTCCTTTAAAATTATTAATAATTAGAATGGAAATTATCAAGCGCATTTTAATTTAATGTCATTAATGATTGATTATTGCAACAAGTTTATCTGCTGTAAATATTGATTTTTAAAAATATGAAAATGTTTCTTCTGCCTGAATTATTTGTTCTGTAATTAAATGTATTTGTAAGTGGATATTTTTGTCTATTTTTATCAATCAGTTGTGATAATAAAACCGTTTTACCGATTAGTTATCTTTTTCCTTCTCCTTCAGTAAAGATATTTTGAATTCAGTGGAAACCCAACAATATTCACATTTTTTAAAATAGCAGATGTAAAATGTTCTGAGTAAAATTTTAATTTGGTAATCTGGAATATGTTAGCACGGTGCTAACTGACACGTGATTGGCTGGCGTTTTCAAAGCAGCCAATCCAGGAGTTTCATCTTGGTGCTGATTGGCTGAAGCCCACAGGCCTGAGAGAAGCTGCTTTCTGTGCTAATGCTGCGGTTTTTATTATTGCATTATAGCATATGATGTTGTTGTTTGAACGATTGAAAAGCGTTTTTATTGGAGGTCTGAAGTATTTGTTGAATTTAATAAGCAGCTCCTGGCCTCCGTGAGGAACAGGCTCCATTGTTGGATAGTGTTAGCAGTCATGGCTGCTCTTCGCCTCTTCTACAAACACAGATGTGTGAAATCATTTTCTTGGTCTGCATATCTGGATTTTGGTTGCTGAGACGTTGAACTTTGGTTAAAAAGAAGATAAATGATGTGGAACAAATATCAAGCCCGAGACCCAAAGAGACCATTTGTGGCTGAGCTGCGTTTCCTCCAGATTACATCAAACTGAGATTATAATTTATCCTTTTACCATTTGCAACTAGTCTGAGAATCGTCTGCTCTGCATGGCTGATTCTTCCTACACTTTAGGAAAGTATTTCTAGTTTCAGCAGCTTCTCAGAAAAATAACGTGGAAATGTTTTGTTTTTCTCCCTTCTAATATTTTAGTGTTGGATTAACTTTAGCATATTCTCTTACATGCATATTAAGTGTCCTGAAAATCCAGCACGAATTTGACAAACTTTGGATTTCTTATATTCTCCTACAATAATCTGCTGTTAGGAAATTCTTGCAATATGATTTGTAATAAATATTTCACAATATGTATGCAAACAAACTACTAAAATGGCATTATTATATTTATTCTTATACCTATTTTTTATTTTGTATTTTTGATGAACACAAAATTCTTAAATTGGTCCAGTTTAGTTTTTAAATGTTTGGTGCAGATTAAAGTTCAGTTTGTTTCTGTACCATGTTTTAGCGACAAGCCAATTCAAAATATTTTACATCATAAAAAGACAAAGACCAAAAAAGTTTGATTAGTGGCAAAATAAGGAGCAACAAAGTTATAGTCTAGAATAAAACTTTATGTTCCAGTTGTTGTAAACCAAAATCTAAAATGTTTGTTTTTTAGTGTTGATTTAAAGGAACTCAGCGTTTCAGCTGATTTTCAGTTTTCTGGAATTTTTTTCCAGTGAAGGACTGTAGAGCTGCGTAACGTAGAGCCGGGTGACGTAGAGCTGCGTAACGTAGAGCCGGGTGACGTAGAGCTGCGTAACGTAGAGCCGGGTGACGTAGAGCCGGGTGACGTAGAGCTGTGTAACATAGAGCCGGGTGACGTAGAGCCGGGTGACGTAGAGCTGTGTAACATAGAGCCGGGTGACGTAAAGCCGGGTGACGTAGAGCTGCGTAGCATAGAGCCGGGTGACGTAGAGCCGGGTGACATAAAGCCGGGTGACGTAGAGCTGTGTAACGTAGAACCGGGTGACATAAAGCCGGGTGACGTAGAGCTGCGTAACAGAGCCGGGTGACGTAAAGCCGTGTGACGTAGAACCGGGTGACGTAGAGCCGGGTGACGTAGAGCTGCGTAACATAGAGCCGGGTGACGTAGAGCCGCCGGGTGACGTAGAGCCACCGGGTGACGTAGAGCCACCGGGTGACGTAGCGGCGGGTGACATGGTGGAGATTGAAGAGTTGGTGGTGCTGTTGATGGTCACGATGATACGCCTCCACGGCTCCTTTAGCGCTCACCGCTTCTCACTCTGCTGCTGATTTAATAAAGTTTAGGAAATGATGGAATAAGTTCGTCCACCTGTGGCGCTTCAGGATGTGCTAATCTCCTGATTTAGCTGCTAACCCCGTCTGCAGGGGTTCAGCACAACCCACATATCCTGGACACAGCTGTCGCAGGTTCGATTCCCGGCCTGGTGACCTTTAGGCATGTCTTCCCCTTCTCTCATTACCCACTTTCCTGTCAATTCACCATCAAATAAAGGCCACTAGAGCCAATAAAACCTTTAAAAAAACCGGGTGGTGTCTCCATCTCCCTGGTTTTAGTCAGAACTCCAGCAGCAGCGTTCATTGGGTTGTTACTCAGACCTGTGAATGTATTTAGGAGAAATAAATGGCAATAAAGTAAGATTTCAGTATTTTGTTAAACTTCTTGCAGCATCTTTTATTTTTTATTTATTTATTTATTTTTTATGATGCTATTGTGTCATTAAGTTTAATTTAGCCTTATTTCCAATTTTAGTTTTAAAATGCTTATTAACTGTGACTGAAAGTTATTTTTAGAGTGAAACTGAGCACCTGGAAATCAGAGCCATCTTTGGGTGAAATGTGTATTTTTCATCAGAATATCAGACTTTTTGAAACGAGAAATTACTGAGATTCCTTACTGGTAGAGCTGATGGGAGAGGCGCCGAGACGAGGCGCCGGGGCTCCGGTGTCGGTAAGACGTGAGCAAACAGCCCCGCTGTGAGAAGCCGTGCCAGTCATTTGGATCAAACTTGTTGTCTTCCTGTGAAAGGCCTGGTAGTTTCCTCACTATTCATGTGGTTGAAACAGGAAACAAAACAGTGGTGAGCGCAGCGCCGCATATCGCTGCTGAACAGCGACTTCATCAGGACGCCTTTGAGCTGGCGGCCCAAACGTGACGGCAATGAGGGAACATGAGACCAGAGTGTTAAAATTAACGCAGAGTTTTCACACAAATCACCCCACAAGACTGGATGCTGCTACTTTCATTAATAATACTTTGATTATTTAACCAGGTGATTATTTAACCAGGTGATTATTTAACCAGGTGATTCACCACAGAGACTCATTCTAGATTTTACTTCAAAGTTTTTAAATTTGACTCCAAAGTGACTCAGACTGCAGATTTATTTCTGATATTCCAGTCATTTTGTCTTTATTTTTTAAATCATTTCAACAATTTTCAACCCGTTTAGCATCTTTCATGTTACATCCACAAAGGTTTCAAATTTATTTGGTTTTTCTTAACCAGCACAAAATAATGGACATTATTGGGAAAATGATCCACAGTTTTTACAGGAAAATTCATGAAAAGTTTAAGAGTTGGGTAGTAACTAGTTACATTTACTTAATTACATTTACTCTTTTGAAAAGATCTACGTTTAGGAATATTTTTACTAAACTGTACTTTTTACTTGAGTAATTTTATTACTAAGTATTTCTACTTTTATTTGAGTAAAACTTCTGGATTTTCAACCCACTGAATGAAAAACAAACAAAAAAGAGAAAAACTCTCCAGACAGATTTTGCATTTTCTGTTAACGTTTCTTGAATTTTTCATTTAAAGAAACGGATTTCTAAACATTTTCTTTTGCCTGATTTTGTTATGTTTTAACTTATATGAATTATTGTTGAAATTTCTACTTAATTTTGTGTTTTGGTCCATCTGATGATGTAATTTTTACATATTTGATCAGTTACTCAGTGCTTTCACAGACTTTTTACCAAATACATTTTTACTCTTGAGTAATTTTTTGTACGGTTTCTTTTTACTGGAGTCAAAACATGTTGAAGTACTTTAACTTTTACTTCAGTACATTTAAATGTTCACTAATCATTTGGGCTCAATTGGACTAAAATGGACTGAATGGAAAGAATCGCCACTTTTTTTAAAGGTTATTTTTGAAATATGAAATCTAAAACATTATTGACAACATTGAAGTTTGATTATGTAAAAGCTTAATCTGTATCCAGATGTCCGTCATGAACCCATCAGATTATTAATCCTGTCTGTGGGAATCGGGTGACGGAGGAGCAGCACAGCTGTTGGAGTAAACCTGTCCCTCCTCGCCGCTCCCAGAGGAGCAGCCACTGCCATGGTGATTATGTCACCACTTAGTGAACTAACTGACACTGATGGGTTTGAAATGCACTCCGCGTCCCAGCGGGCCCCGGCCCCCCCTGGCCCCCCGGCCTCCTGCCAGGCCCCTCTGCGCTCGGTGTCTGGTTACCGCAGAGTGACGGCAAGGCCAAGTTCAACAGCAAGCAGCATCTGAAGGGACTGCTGGCCGATCTTAAAGCGTTTCGGGTGATGGGGGTGTGAAGACTCCTCTCACTCCCCACTATGACACGACTCTTGTTTTCTGTTCTCACCAGTCTCTGGAGTAGGAACCATAAAACCCTGTGGCTCCAGGTTTAAACAAGCTTCTGCTTCTTGTTTATCTGGTTTTATTTTCTGAGAGTTCACCAGAAACATCATGAAGATTTTATTCACCCTGAATATTTCCTGTTCCAACCGTTGGGCAGCGTTGCATCACTTCTAGATGGATAAAAGAGCTTCTCTCTATTTTCTGTATCTGTAGTGAATAACTGTGGATCTCTGATCTCGTGTCATTGAGTTTTATTCCTGGTTCCTGGTTCTGTTGAATGCACATGTGAACACCAAGCGGACCGGAGACCGCTCCAAAAGCAGGAAGTGGACTACAGCGCAGGGCATTCTGGGTAAATCCAACCAAAGCTAACGTGGTAGCCTAGCGCTAGGAGGAGAAATGGCTTGTGGTCTTTAGCCAAAGACTAAAGGAAGTTGTGCTCAGTGTCTTCAGAGGTTTTTATGTCGTTTCCTTCAGCGGTTCTTGGTGCGGCGCCCCCACAGGCCGGGAGGGGAACATTGGGGCCCTGAGGGATGTTTGGTAGATTGGACTGTTCCTGAAGCCGACTTGCACCTTCTTCTAAATACAATCCGTATTTCATAAGGAATCTTTTTAACGGGAGATTAAAAACAGGAACATGTGGCTTGAACTCAGAAATGGAGCCACAAGCAGCATCTAAAAACGACGGCTTGAAGATAGATGGATGGTGAGAAGCTTCCAGTCTGATAATAGAAATAGTTAATAAATAGTTTTTGAGAAACATCCAGTCTGTTCTCATCTTTAAAATACGTCATGAATATTGAAAAACTTTGGCTTTTTTGGAAAATGTATTTAATGTTGAGTGTTTTTAGTTTCCGATTATAGTTATAATTTTTGTTATTAAAAGTTTCATTTGTTAGAGGGTTAAGCTGAAAAACTTACATTTGTTCATATGTATTAGCAAATATCTTATTGATGGCATTTATGTTAAAGTGATTAAAGTTATTAGATTTCTTAATTCTTATTGATTTGCATTGAGTCATCGTGGAGTTGAGAAGAAGTTTTTTTTATAGACATAATTCACACTGATAATGATAAAATGGAAAGTGACCTTTAGGTGTAGTATGATTCAAATCTCTATTTGCCTCCATGAGGTCAGACGCTGATGCTGGGCGAAGCTGCGTGGGTGATTAGAAACTCGGGTCCGTTAACTAGCGTCTCTTTTCTCATCCATTTGGGCATGTTTAGGTTTTATTCATTTACTTTTGCTTTCATCATTTTTTAATCAGGGTAAAGTGATAAAGGGCTTCAAGTCAGTTTCTTAAAGCTCTGACTCATGCAGTTTTTTCTACCAATTATTTTCCTTCCTCTTAACTTTCCCCAATATTCTTGGAAGAGCCCTAGCTTTTACTGCTGGTGTCTTCCCCTCCTGTTGGAGAGAGTTGGTGCTGTTTCCCAGATCGAGTTCATCAGAACATTTCTGTTTAAAATAGTTCTAGTTTATCTGAGGTGGAATAATTTCTTCAAGTTGAGTTTTTTGAATGAAATTACAGAAAGTTTTGAGCAGCACTGATGGAGTTTTCACATTGATCTGATGACTAAAGTGATAAAATGTGACTTTGGGTCACAAACAGAAGTTCAGCTGTCATCTGACTTATTTTGAGAAAAATCTGCATATTTCAGTCGATACTGAGAATCATTTTCTGGCTGTAGATGTTGTCTGTGGTGCAGCAGTGGCTTTGAGAGATTGTTCACAGAAATAAGAGCATCACCAGCCGCAGCCGCTCTCCCCTGCATGCGCTCAGGCTCTGCTGGAAACGAGCTGCAGAAACAACGTTGGCATGTTGGCGATCATGTCTGAGAACCGTCCGTCTCCCGCTCAGCTGGCTTCTCTTTAGAAGAAGAAAAACTCTCAGCTTGTGAAATTGATCAGAAAGTCTTTCCAGGAGTCGGTGTGCTCCTCTACTGCAGGAGTTTTGGTTTTAGTCACCTGGACAACCCACCTGTACGTCGTCTTCTCCTGTAATTCAAAAACATCTCAGTAAATTATCTAAGGAAAGCTTTGATCTGCTGTCTGATCATTTAGACGCTGAAGCTTAATGTGGTTTATTATTTCAAAAAGTTTCTCTAAGTTTTGACTCTGCTGTGGTAAACTATAGAGACTCAGCATGATTAATCTAACACACACTAAAACCAAAACTAATGTCTGTCCTGCATTTGAACTATTAATGAGTGAAGACATGAAGGTGATAAATTACAGGAAATCAATGATTTCATCAGCCACCGTTGTTCTGCTGTGAGGGAGTGAAAAGTTTTCCAGAGGTGTCTCATTATGCAGCCTATATATAATAGTCATGTTAACCAAGTTGGTGTCAGTCATTAACTGATTGCTTCTGATCCATCCTGACACAAAACGACATGAAAGCAGCTGCAGCGTCTGCAGAGGTGACTGGAAACGTGTCATGTTGATGTGAGTTTCCATGAAGCGTTAGGAACGGCGGCGCGTCCCGCCTGATGCGTCGCCTGATGCGTCGCGGCAGAGAGACCTGTGTGTTTAGTCTATTAGCAGAGACAGCCGGCGCGCTTTGGGGAGCTGACCCTGGGGCTGCAAGACGGCTTCAGTTACACTAACCCAGCTCCCCACCTCCAACCTTGAACTCCTGACCTCCCATCGGCTGACCTGCCATTAGTGTCGTGTGTGTGTGGGTGTGTGTTGTTTCAAAGCCGCTTAAAGGAGCTAAATTGAAGAGTTGGCGGTGCTGTTGATGGTCACGATGATACGCCTCCACGGCTCCTTTAGCGCTCACCGCTTCTCACTCTGCTGCTGATTTAATAAAGTTTAGGAAATGATGGAATAAGTGCGTCCACCTGTGGCGCTTCAGGATGTGCTAATCTCCTGATTTAGCTGCTAACCCCGTCTGCAGGATCACACTGCGCCTGACCTCTCCTCACACGCTGGGATGAACTCCAGAGCTCAGGACGCTGCGTCGGGGGGCGTGAGCGCAGCGTTTTGGAAACGAACGGCTGCGCTCTGCAGGCGCTTCATCACTGCTGCGTTCAGTTGCATCATCCATCAGGGAATCTGCTGGAGCTGGAGGCGATTCTGTGAATTATCCCCAAATAAGAAACGATGTTGAACTGTCAGAGCGCAGGATTGTGATGTCACCCCAGGGCTTCCCTGAACTGCACCCAGGTGGGGCATTAATGACAAACTGTTGCCTGCAGCAGAGGAAACCTGGAAACCTTTAGCAGATGGTAAAATGAACCAGCATGAGACATTATTAGAACCAATGGAAAATATCAGTATTTAACTGGTTAGCTGTCAACAAACAGAAGCTAACGGTTTTCCTCGGCCCGTCATGCTGCTGATTGCTTCCACTTTTTCTGCTGCGTTTTAAATATTCCTGACCTGCCAGTCACTCCTCCTCTCAGCTTCAGTTTGACCAGTTTGCATATCCTGAACAATGTCAATAAAAACCATTAAAAAATGTTTTAAAATTATTTTACATCCCGATCTTCAAATAAAAGAATTTGCCACATTTATTCTGTTTGAATTGCAGAAAATTTAGTTTTTAAGTTTTGATCCAGAAGCTTCAGAAGTTAATATTACTGAGGTAACAGTAATAAAACCTCATGAAGTTGAAGTTTTATACCCCAAGGTTCAATCCTTGGACCCCTCTTATTCAATATTTATATGCTCCCACTAGCTCAGGTTATAGCAGAAAATAATATTAGCTACCATAACTATGCAGATGATACGCAGCTCTACATAACGATGTCACCAGGTGACCTTTGACCCCATCCAATCCCTGAATAAATGTTTAGAACAGATAAATGTGTGGATGTGTCAAAACTTCCTCCAGCTGAACAGAAACAAAACTGAAGTTATTATTTTTGGACCTAAAGAGGAGAGATCTAGAGTTATAGATCTAGA
>CAEFZX010016507.1:0-95696 GCA_903066825.1 Alfaro cultratus | reverse complement strand
ACTTTGTCTTTTGTGTCTCAGGTAATCAAATGTATGTCTCTGGCTTTCTGCAGCGTTTGTTGTTGATTCACATGCTGCTCCTCTTTGTATTCAACACTAAATTCTGTGACGTCATCACGCACTGTTGTACCTCATTATTGGCTGCTTGCGGCTCGTCGAGGGGACTCGGGTTTTAAGGAAGAGTGAGCCAAAACGTTTTCCTAAAGTTAACTTGTTTAATTATTCTCTTCTTTAACATGTCCTAACATTTCATTTTGCAAGCATAGAAGTTGTAGAGCCTGGTAGCTACAAAAGCTAACAGAGATGTTAGCTTAACGTCAAAGGAAGGAGTTACTCGCTCAGTTGGTTGATTCCACAGTTCTCTTATTAGAAAGACAGTTATGTCCGAGTTGAACAACTCGGCTCCTATTTTTTTTTTATTAAGTAAATTCATAATTGAAATATTATGTAGAAGAAATCAGTGGAGAGTCGTGTAACTGTCTGTGCCATGTCATTTAGCAGGAGCACAGTGCTAACTGGTTAATGTTAGCTCACAAGCGCAGTGAGTGACTTTTTTTTATCACAAACGCGTATGTGTCTCTGTTCAGCTAGCTTTGCTGACATCACGTCAACGGAGCTTACCTTTCTTTGAGCTTTTTTTCTAAGTGACGAAAAAAGTTAGACGTTAGACGTCTGTGAAAGCGAAGCGCTGCTGAATTAGCTGTCGCCATCGGATTTCCAAAGAAAACCACTGCGCATGTCTGGGAGCGGCGCGTGCGAGGGAAAGGTGGGGAGGGGGAGGTGGTGGGGAGGGGGAGGAGGTGGGGGCGGGGCGAGTAATAGAAACAATTGGTAAATCACGATGTTGCTTGGATTTTAATCGGTGCGTTTTGCATCCATTGAAAACAAACATGTTAAATAAACTGGACAGTTTTCTATAAGTTTAGTGATATTTCCACAGTTGCGGTCTTGAAATAAAATCCCGAGTCCTCAGCGCCCAGACTCAAAAAATGGTCTCTAGTACTACAACACTGATGAGGAGAACAGTGAGCACAATAAATTTAGCATATTAGTTTCATAAATATGCAAAACATTTGCTCATCATTAGAAAGTAAAAAAAATTGGGAAGAACATATGCAAAGGTGATGATTTACCACTCCCAATGCAATTCATTAAACCTGATCCACATTGTGAGTGGTATTTTCGCAACTTTATATAGCATTTCTGAAAAGCAGGTGCAAACTGGCAAAAAATGTCTGTGATCACCGTGGTGAGAAGCAAGCGTAGATACAAAGACATAAGACATTGCTTGTCAAATATTTGGAACATATAAAGAATATAAAGATAATGTGGATTAAAAATATCTTCCAACAATGCTGAGTTTGAGCTGCAGAATTAATAAGTAATTACAGTACATCATCACTTTACTGCAGCATAACACCATTAGGTCTGGTTGACTTGCAGCAGTGCATCTATGTAGCCCAGAAAAAGTTATGCTGATTATAATTATCTGCTGCATGTTCCACAAATTGTGCAGGCAAAATATGTCTTCATGGGATAAATTAATGCTCCCAGACAGCAGACAATATTTATGCAATTAAACCAAAATGAAAAACACTACAAAGAAACTTTAATATTGTGCCACTTTATTTAGAAAACAAAACTGAACATTAACAGCCACCAGAGACCAGAACACCATTGGGGTCCCCAAGGTACATTAAAGGTGAAACAAATAAAAGGAAATGTCCTCTGCACAAGAAAATTTTCCAACCTTAATGTTGTAATAAGTTATTGTGACTTAGTTTAAATTCATTAAATTGTTATAACTTGGTTTAGGTCAAGTAAGTGTTGTACAGAAAAAAATATGATTGTTTTTCCTTTTTATTTTTTCTTATTTTTTGTTCTGCTTTGCATTTTTAGATTGTCTTGGGTTTTGTTTGTTTTCCCCTTTAACAGTCCAATCGCACTGGGCTGAAGATGGTTGTCTCAGGAGGCGAAGCACACTAATTGGCCGCCCATACAGGTGTCAGCAGAGGCTGATTGAAGCCAAAATAAAAGGAGCCTGGATGGAAGGAGGTCGAGGAACAAAGACAGGCTACAGAGATGGACACGCTGCAGAGCGAGGGGGCAGATGGAACTTGCACGCAAGGCACAGAATACTGGGAGGTGAACAAACGGACCAGTACTGAGGATCAGGGCAGAGGGGAACCTCTGGCCGAGCCTGTAAGTAGTTCTCCATCTCGATCAGAGACTATCTGCAGGAAATACGTCTTCCGACGGAATCTTGGTGCGGGGATGCTGGCGCTTTCCTGCTTCTTTCTTTTAGCTGGATCAGGCTGAAGAAGGGCGTGGCACGCCAAAGAGTGGAGCAGTGCTGGAGGGTCGCGCAGTCAGCTGTGGGTCGGCAAGAGAGAGGACTGCAGACGGATCGCCTCCATCAAAAGCAGCATAGTAAGCGGAGCCCAACCTGTGTAATTGGTGACTCTTTTTTTTTAAGGACAATTATTGAATCTTGGATTTTATTGAGAAAAAGAGGATTGTTTTATCGTGTCACTATTAAAGTGACTTTCCTTGTAATACAATATCTTGAACCTGATTGCTTCGCTGTTCGGTATTTTTGAGTTGCTTGTGCCAAGAGGCTGAGGAGGAAACCCCAGGAGAGGAGCTCAGCAAGGCTGCACACTCTGAAGAGGAACATGAACCATTGGTGTTGAAATATGTGTACAGCTGCTGAAAGTGGCTGTTTTCTCTCATTTAATAATTTAATGTGGTAAACATTCATGAAACGTTTGATTCAAGCACTTCAAGTTGCATGTAAACAGGTGATGAAATGAATCACATTTTAAGGAAAAATTTGATATTTAAAATATTTCAGGTAATAAACATACAAGTCATAAAATATATATTTAAATAAACATTTTATGTGACTAAAGTAAACAATTATATAATCAGACATTTTGCAGTAAACATTTAATGTAAACAATCAAACCAGATACAAGTAAGTGTTATGAAATAGATCACACATTAAGTAAATATTTATTGTATTTAACATATTTCAGGTAAGAAATGAATATGTAATGAAATAGAGCCGATCCTAGAATTTTATGTAATTGAACATTACAGGTAACAAATGTGATGATCATCTGAGGAAATACATTTTATGAAAATTTATTAAAATATTTTTTAAATATAAAATTAGTTAAAAATAAAAAAGGGGTCAAAATGTAATAACATTTTCACACTGATTTTGAGTTAATGGGGCACACAATTTGGAAGCTATTGAAGAAAACATATTTAATATTAAAATTTGTTAAAATATTGACTTAAAATTTTAATAGATAGTGTGCCTCGTGTAGTAGCATGAATTACCACTTTTTTGTATCAGTTGGTCACAAGGCAAGGAGTTTACAGGAGTGTTTGGTTTGGAAACTGACAGTCCCCAAGTGAACCTCCGACCGCTTGAGGAGGGAGTGGTAGGGAACAGCTGGCCGGAATTAGCGTTCATAAATCGGATCAACCTTGAGCTAAACGCCCCTTACTCCACGGAGTGCGAATATCCAATATCCAACTTGAAAACAACTTCACTGCGGTCAGTAACACAATGAAAACGATGGAATAAAGTTTGTTTTGGTTTGTGGCCTTTAAAGATGGAACCGAGTGACTGCGCAAGACATAAACGTCATACGCAGTGAGGTTGGTTCCAAAGCTCTAATAGCCACATAAGTAATATCCCTTTTTTTCAAATTTGCAAAGATTAAATGTAATACTGGGTTGACTGAGTTGGAGAGTACATGGCAAGTGGGGAACGGAGTGCCAGAAGTTGCAGACCCATGTAAATTTTTTGTTGTTCATGCAATTTAGCACTTCTTATTTGGAATTTTTGTGGATCACGCACTTAGTGTATGTAAGCATCTGACATTAATGAATGAGTGTGTATATTGTTATTCATTTATTTTCTAAACTTAAGAGATCTGAAGAATCAAGCTTAAAGGCCTAAAATGAGTCCCACCCAGGACCTGTTAAGAAGTGAAAAAATATGGCTAATTGTGTTAAAATTGGCTCCTTACCAGGACTCTCCACTCATCTCTGTCCTAACACACCAGAACAAAATGCATGAATAACCTACTAAACATCATCAAGGTTGGCCTGGTAATGACCCATACTTTTGATTCAGATGCGCTGGACTGGAAATGTATCAAAAAGATGCAGGACATTGGCTCTGTAGTACTGGACTCCTGGCATACACCATTTGATCACAGTAGTGACTTACTAAAAAAAAAAATCTCTATGCAGCAGGAGACTGCAGTATTTGAATTAAAAATGTGTCACAGTCTTTATATTATGCATATTCAATACATAGTTAACTAAACTAAACCTATGTGTAAGAGCTTTTCAAACTTGTCCTGCAGAAATACACTCATTTTTGTTGAGAATATTTGGTAAATTAAGCAGAAATCTGTCACAATAGTATCGCTCCAATATATGTTATATTGGGACTCTGATAAAATAATTGACTAAGATGGAAAAGGATCTTCATTCAAGCACCAACCTAATTACTCCTATTAGAAATTATTTTTGTACGATCACAAAACCAGGACGTGAGTGTTAATGTTTTACAGTGACTCATCTGCTTTTAATGAGCTACATTGCAAGTCAAGGTAATCCTAATTAAAGCACTTTGGTTGAGACCACTGCTAATGATGCTGGCAACAGTGAGAGAGATGAGGTGAGAGAAAGAGACACCAAGAGATAGAGTAAGGGAGAGAGAGCGCAACCGAGCTAAACTTCAGTATGTAAAGCATCAAGCTAATGATCTATTTGATATGGAAAATGGATGACACTGTCGTCACTGCCAGTGTCACATATGAGCAATTAACCGGATTGATTAAAGTTGTTAAGGCCACAAGTGCTTTGGTGATAGAGTGATTTCATCAAGGCCAGAATTTTGAGGTTCTTTGTGATATCAGCAGGAGAGACACCATGCAAATACTAGGCTTCTGAAAGCAAAATCCTCCACACACAAATCCATAGAGGTCATAAATGCTGCAAAACATAAATAATACCTTGAATTTAGTCTGCTAAATAGGGACCAGAGGACACAGTTTTGACTGTAAGTGTATTAGTGTCTTAGAAAAAAAAAATAGACATGCAAAAATATAAAATGTTTACTGTAATTTTTTTCCCTTCCTTTCTCTTTTCCAATCACCCAAAGGTCAATTTGCAAAATTGGCGTTCCACATGCAGAGATTCTATTTTCTCTTGGATGGTGGTCCTCCGTTTCAAAGGACAAGGCTTGAGCATGTACTAGTCCACTGAGCGTATCATTGACTTTGAGACACTTTCCATCAAGGTGCTTTAGGACAAGACGGTGAAAAAAGAAAGATGGGTAAAATTGCCACTGTTCTTGCCCACCCAGGAAATCGTCTGTTTAAGAAATATTTCTCAAAAAAACTGCATAGGTCCATTAACACCATGACCATACATCAATTCAAAATATTGTTACCCCTGTTCACCTTATTTAAAAAATGAGTCCCACCCAGGACCTAAATCTACCATAAAACAACAACCCAAAAAAACAACATCTTTGCAGCTTCCTGGATGTCTGTCAGAAGCTCTTATTCTTATTTCCCCGATTCTTATTGACTTTCTCTGACTTGCAAATTTTACCACCAAAATAAAAATGGGTATTTTATATTTTCATACTGCCAGACTACATAAGTTTATGGCTTTCACATAATGTTTACTTGTTTATTTTGTCACTTTTGAAAAAGATTCATTCATCAGTCCGTCCTGAACTCCAAGAGCTCCCTAACTTTCCTAGTGATTGATTCTTGCACTTGATTGTTCATTATATCATCATAATGGGAGTTTTTTAGTATCATGGAATCCTTGCTGCTAAATGTCAGTTTTGATCGAGGAGTATAAGCGTAGCGTGCCGTCCTTGTTCTAACCACTTAATGCCAGAGACGGGCTCAGCATTTAATAATATGATAAAAATAAATTATGCCCAGTGGTGTAACATTTATTAAATTTATAAAACATTTAACCTTTGTTTTCACAAAACTGCCTGTTAACGCAGACTAAACATTTAGTTTGTAGGTCAGATAATTACGAACGATTATGTTGGGGTGAGAGAGAGATTTGCACATCTTGCTTTGTTGCAAAACATGCAAATCAAAGGACCTTGCAATCTTAGCAGAAGCATAGCATCACTGTAAAACATTGATGGTAAAATGCATCACATTAAGAGAGGAAGAAGCTATTAATCCAAAAACAACGTGAAATACACAAAAAGCTGAAGAAGAAAATCAGTTCCCTCAATGAAGAACGGTTAAATTAAGCAACTCAAATAAAAAAATCCAGGGGAACATGCAATACAGCACCTTGGCTTAGATATAGGAGTGAATAAATAACTGATCTTCCAATCAGTTTTTCTGCTGTTCTCCAACTAAAGGGTCTATTCCTGCAGCTCAACAAATGATCATCATACAACTACGTGCAAATACTGAAGTATAATACTTCAACACGTCTCATGTTCTCATGTTTGAGAAATCCTTGAATCTCCTATGGCAGCCATAAGGGGATGCTTGCTCATACAATGCGCCGCCTATTTAACCAATGCTCCACCTTGAAGTTTCAGTCTCCAACCGAGCTTTCGCCCACACAAATGCATATACAAATGCATTTTAAGTAACCAGAATAGTTGTAGCAGCAATTATCAAACACCTAGTAAAAGTGTGAGTAGGCCTGTCACGATAAATTTTGCTGGACGATTAATTGTCCAAGAACTTATTGCGATAAACAATAATACTGTAGTATCGTAGTATTGTAGTAGTAATAATGGAGCAATAATGCAAGAACACATTCTCAAGGATCAATAAAGTTAAAAACTTCTAATGAACATTTAAATAACGGAACTGCAAATATCCAAAATAAATAATAAAATGAGTTATGAAGCCAACAATAAATAAAATGAATCAATAAGTTTGTGTAAACAAAATTATCTTTCAAAAAAAGGGATAGTTGAGACCAAAGCACCAGACTTAAGACTTTTATCACTCAGTTTTTGGTAAAAAAAAAAAAAACAACAACAAAAAAACACGATAAGACAAGCAAAAGAAAATTATTGAGTTTCTTTTAATTTATAATGAATTTAATTGATTTATTGGTTATTGTGACAGGGCTAAGTGTGAGTCTGCTGAACTTATCACACAAACTACTTCTTAGTCCAACGCTGTTAACAGTTGTAATGGCGACTGCAGGGAGTGTCAAAAAGGATCGGAGGTTCTTGAAGAGAACGAGGCTTCTTCCAAGGCATCATCTACTGCTGTGATGCAAAGTCAAATTTCTTAAAGTTATTTTTATATGTACAGGATGTCATGACAACTAGCATAGCTACTTGATTGTGCTATAAAATACCACTATGAGCCTGGAGAGTACATAGTGCTATTTTATAGTACAAATTAAGAACAAAATCTCACTCATTGTTGTGGCATTATGCAAATATAGATAATGTTGGTAATCCCAAAACACAAATGCAAACATATTGAATGTCAGACAATGAAGAGAAAATGATAACAATCCATATAAATATCTTGTTTCAACTGTATATTCGCTGCACTACCTTTTCTTCCACCAATTGAGCTTTCTTCTATTTTAATTTGCTTTATTTTTGTGATAGGTACACTATGTCACATTCAAGAAGTTATCCATAGACATGTTTATTTGGCAAAACAAAAACAACAGCGTAGAAATGGGCAAAAATATATTTTACAGTGGGGAGTTATGAAGATTGAAAGATAAATCTATCAAATTGAAAAACATTTTAAGATATCTGCAACCTGTTCTGTTTTGGTGTTAACACTGCTTGTTTTGTCTTTCCCTCAGCAGCTACCTCTGGTGATCGTTACCCTTGCCTCAGGCATTTTGCTGTTCCATGGCTCACAGGCAGTGATTTTTAAAAATATAGATTTATCCTCAGATGGAACGCTTGGCATTTTTAGCGAGCCCAGGTCAAAAGCATTAATTTCTCAGCTGAAATTCTGACCAAGCGTGTTTTGGAACTAAGATCTAGGTGAGGAATTTACTGCGGTTGTGGGTATTTATCCCCATATGGGGAAAAAATGAAGTTTTAGGCCTTGAAGCATCACACATCAGTTATGTCCATTGCTTTAAATCCTCTTCACGTTAAAAATCCATTTCCTTTCACCTTTTTTCTCCTTCATTTTTTCTTCTTTTCCCCTCTGTTCACTTCCTTTTACCTCAAAGCCTCTTGGCTTCAAACTCCTGGAGTCCCCACAGACAGCTTAACAAACACTTGTAAAAACCCAACACTCTATTATAAAAAGCTTGGCACCTTTCAGGTGTGCATGACCTTTCATATTACCTCAAATCATCTCTAGTTGCCCATACACTGCTCTACACCATCAACCTGTCTTTCACACAGCTAAACTGTATAGACTTTAATTTTTCACCATTTTCTCTGCCCCCTCATCCTGTAGTCAGTTTATTATTTTTTTAAGAAATGTTTCTCTGGCTTTATTGCACCCAAGTTGCTCAGAGTATTGCATTATTATTTGTAAAAAGCTGCAAAAATGCATTTTAGATAAATGCTTACTTAGTTCAAATAAACTGCACTATAATTAAGCATCCGCTGGATCTTTGTGTACTCCTTTCTGGCTTTTAGCTCATATAACAGCACTACATATTAGATTAATTAAACTAGCAACCACTTTCACCACATTTTCATCATATCAGTCATTGTTATCTAATTAAAATGTCTCACAAATTAATGCAATCCTTTTTATTCAGTCCACATTACAACTCACTGACCAGTTTTTAAATATATACAGTGCATTGCAAAAGTATTAATGCCAATTAATGCTCTCTTTGCTCAGCCTTTCAACTTAGATGACGGATGATGTCTTGAACTTTATCTCTGACCTATTTGGTGTGCTCCTTGGTCTTCATAGCAGTGTTTTCAGAAAACTTGTATTTATAATTAGATTAAATTACAATTGAGGATGTTGTGCTTTTCTATAGATTTGACCTGCCGATACAGATTTCAGCTGTTTCTAATTTCTCACTGCACATGTTTATGTTATTTTATTATTATAACACTCAAAGGGTAGAACCTACACACTGAGATAAGAGGTTTTCAGGAGTTGAGCTGGTTTTGTGTTGATCTTTTTCTGTCCTTTACTTTACCCCATCAAATCTGCTATGCCCTTAGATACCTGTGCTTTTTTTCTCCGCGTTTTATTTTTTTTACTTGATACATTTTCACTTTCAAATTTCTTTTGTGCTTTGCTCCAAAGTGGAACCATTTAGAGTTAAGCGTGACTGTTCTGCATGAAGTTTGAGGTTCTTTTATGCTTTATGAATGAGTGCTTTCGTTTGTCTCCATCCATTTAAGTTTTCCTTTATCATCATCAGTCTTTAAAACTCTCTTGGCAGACTTTGAATGCAAAGTTTCAAACCTTCCTTTAGTTTCCTAAGCCTCACAGGTCTATCAGCCAGCTCTCTTTAGGTATTCTTTCTCAAATTACTGACATCTTAGCTGGTGCAGTAGTGACTCTCTATTGGACTGACTGGAGACAAAGAAGAGGTAAATGGGCAGGCGTGCTCGTGAAGCTTTGGCAAAGGGGGATTCTGCGCACCTTTGCCCTCAATCCACCTGGCTAATGTCTGCTCCCTGGCTAACAAAATGGATGAACAGTTCCTTCTCAATTCAATAAACTCAGACTTCCATTGATCTGCCCACAGTTTCACTGAAACCTGGCTCGGTGAACACACCCCGGAGAGTGCACTTCTAATGCTGGAGTTCCAGCTGCTTTTAGCGGACCGGAGCGGAGAGCTCTCAGGGAAAAAGATAGGAGGAGGAATTTGCTTTTACATAAACAAAGGCTGGTGTACATTCTTTATAGAGTGTAAAACCTTTTTATTCACAGAGGGAGTCCTCCTCCTTTGTTTTGGCCAATGTTTACATCCCACCACAATCCTGCACTCTGAGATTCACAAAGCAGCTCACTGAGCTACTAAGAGATGTGGGGAAAAAACTAGACTCTTGTTTTTAGAGATTTTAAGAGTGCAGACCTCTCCAATAAACTTCCTAAATACAGACAGAATATCAAGTGTCCAATCAGAGACAAAAAACAAACGGGTTCATTGTTATGGTTTTAAAAAAATCTTACCATATTGTCAACAGGGCCACTTTGAGGCATTCTGATCATTGTCTGCTTAGTCTCCTTCTGACCTACAGGTAGAAATTTGAAACTTCTAAGCCTGTTGGATAGGACTGTTAGGAAGTGGATGGAGCAGTCCAGCAGAAGTTACAGATCTGCTTTGACTTAACCGATTGGAATGTTTATGGAGCTTCAACCAAATATTTAAGTGAGTTTGCTGAATCTCGTATATCAATTTATGCAGACAAAAATCTTTCCCACCTAAACAACAACAATAAGCTTTTGTTCACTTCACAGCTGCGTCGGCTCAAGCAAGAGTCTTACAGCAGGAAGGATCAGGCCCTGTAAGCAAGCCAGGAACAAACTGACCAAAGAGATCAGGGCAGCTAAGACAATCTACAACAATAAGCTAGACAACAGCTTCTTAGCAGATGAGCCCATATCTGCTTGGAATGGTTTACAATTTTTTCCTAACTACTGAAGCTCATCCTCTTACCAGACAAGGACTCTGAGCAGAATCCTTGTCTGGCAGACACCTATGACAGCTTCTACTGCAGGTTTGAAAGGCAACCATTCACACCTCCCGCCAACCCGTCCACATCTCACTCTGCGACAAAAGCTCCCGACACACCAACCACCCTGTTCTCCTTAGATCCCCTGCCTAGATACAAGACCTCAGAGGAACATGTTAATTTGCTCTTTCAAAGCGACCAATCAATGTCGCCTCCTCATCCCTCAGAGCCAGTATTGACCAACTAGCCCTAGAAATATGAGTGAAAACAGGTATCTGAAGCTCTGTGAAGTTTCCTACTGCTTCATCTTGGTCCCCAAGAAATGCACCATCATAGGGTTAAAGGACTCCAGGTCTGTCACACTGACATCTGTGGTTATGAAATGCTTTGAGCGACTGAAGGACATTACAGGCCCCCTGGAGTTTGCGTACTGGCAAATGATGCTGTCAACTTAAGTCTACACTTTACTCTGCACCACTTCAACTACCCAGGGACATGCACAAGGATCCTGTTTATGGACCTCGGCTCAGGGTCAACACCATCAACCCAGACATCTTTTAACCAGGGTTTTTGCAGGTTTCAGTAAGTTAAATTTAAGGCTTTTTAATGAACTTTTACGACCATTATGAATGCAAAACGACTATTCTTTTACCTGTCATCCATAGACGCATTAACTCAGTGAAACTTAGAAATGTAGGTATTAATTTCGTGCTATAATCCACAGCAAAGAGAAGAACCAAAACTTTCTCGATCTGTATCGGCCAAGTTACATGCAGGCTTATTGTATACTACTCAGTTTGAGAATCATCAAACTGCCTCAAAGCAAACCTTTCAGCTCCGGTGTTGGTCTTCCGTTAGTTATTATCTCCTGCTTCAATTGAAAATCCACTTTAGAAAACTGTTTAAGTGTAGAAATATTGTCTTCCATGTTGTCGTCGGAAGAGAGGAGAAAACAAATATATTGCTGTACTTTACTTATTTACTGTATGTGGCTAGCTTGCTGTCACTCTGTAGTTGTGGAGTCATAAAACCGATGTCTGGGATCATGAGCGCCCCCTGCCATGAGGCAAGAGAACTGCCCGCCTCACCTCGAATCTGTTCTCTGCCGTTTATGATCGCTCTTCAGCACATGAAACATGTTACACACACAGTTGGTGACATAAAACACAGTACTTTATATATATATATATATATGCATACATATATATATATATACACATGCTAAATTATGGAAAATTAGTTCATATATTAAATGTTTTTAACTATTTTATTAGCTACGCACAGACAGGAGGAACGTTCTCTCATCGAATGGCAGCCAGTGCAGTTAGTGAGAGCTGCCTCACCGGCTTCGCTTCTGAGCATTTGAATAGGAAAATGTGAAAATTCAGCGATTTTGAGGAAAAAAATCAGCAAAATTGGTTAATCTAAATGAAAAATAAATATAGTACAAACCACAGGGTGAATATAGCAATATAAATTATTTTATCATTAAATATTATTTTCCCATGATGACAGGTGGGGCTCTGCACGTCTCTGTCAGAAAGTGTACTATCTAGTATGAATTAAATTAGATTAAGACCTCATTTGTATGGGGATGTCACAATTTAATGTTTTGCTTCCCTATTTAATGAATGAACTTGTGCTAAAATATTTTTAATTGCTGATTATAATCTAACACACCCACACAGCTTTTGTGTAATGGTTAATAGACAAAATAAAGTTAGATTTTAAAGTTTCTAAATATTTCAATACACGTTAGCTTTAAGAAAAACAAATTGCACTTATTCATTATGTATTTTAAAATTAAAACACAGGGACAATTATTAATATGATGCATTTTAATTTGATGTTTTGATCAGCTAAATTCTTTTTCTTCTTCGCCTCCGGCCCATCATGCCATTGATAAAAAACTAAATAGTAAAAGAAACAGGGTTAGTGTAACACTAAATGGCAACTTCTGCTTTGTGGCCAAAGAGTGAACTATTTCCTCTGTCAGATGGGATTATGGGTAAGGTCACACAGCAGGTAATAAAAGTAGTCACTCATGTTTTCAGGTTTTGTTTGGAAAAAGAACATTAAAAAACACTGAAAAACAAAAAACAGCAAAAAAAAAGAAAGAAAGTGAAACACCTGAGTTGAGAACAGGAGAGACAAGAAAAAGAAGCAGGGATAAACTGTGAGAGTAGTGAAAAAGATGGGATAGATTGAAAACATGTGTTCTCAGTGTCCGGGACGCACCAGTAGAGCTGAAAATAAGGAGTGGGACAGTTGCACTGTAGCTTCATTTGAGAGGACACACTCGACCGTCTGTTCTCCAAAGAACTCCTTGTACAGAGACAAGGCCTTCTGGGAACATTGCTATCATCTTAAAAGACCCTCTCTTTCTTTTACTCCATTTCAAATTCTGGTTCTCTCTCTTTCTCTCACTTTCTCTCTCTCTCTGGTGCTCTCAACTCTCTTCTCCCTCCTTGAGCTGAGGGTGAGGTCATTAGGGAGAAATGGTGATATCTTTAAAGGGCCTTCTGTGGCTGAAAGAACACCACTGGCAAGACCCACAGGAATGAATCAGTGGTCACAGAGCACAGAGGGGATATAGGAATTTAAGTGTGGTTACAAACGTGTGTGTGCATTCATGTATATGTGTCTGTGTCTATTGTGCAGATATTAAGACTAAGTGACAACACATGGGGCAAATTTGGGATTTAAAAGAGGTTACTAAAGGCTCTCTGGAGACGGACAAAAGGTGTTCCTAATTTTACACTTGATTAGTTGAAGTAAAGGTCAGAGTGAAAATCCTTTACTGGGAGGCTTAAATATATGTTGGTGATTCAAATGCAATTCTAAAGAACTTAACCTTATGGTTCATAATGGAGTGTGCTAACTTTGGTGCAAAAGAAATAAAATTTTGTACTGAAAGCCTCTGCAGATTACAGAATGTATAAGGTCAGATCATTGTATTCATGCCCCATGCATCTTTTCACATTGTCATGTTATGACTAAAACTGCCTGGACCTAAAACCAATTGAGAATCTGTGGCAAGACCTGAGGTCTGATGTTCATAGACATTCTTTGCTCATACAGAGAATAATGGACAAAGTTTTCAGTCTCAAGATGTGCAAAGCTGGTAGAGGCATAACCAAAAACTTGAATTTCAAATGGATGTTGTACAGATTTTTGCTTCTCAAAGATGAATTACTTTATGTTGGTGTATCACATGAAATTTCGAGTAGATTTTTTTTAACTTTGTTGTTGTTGCCAGACAAAAATATAAAAAATAGGTTGAGTTTTTTGCGTGGTACTATAGATGGCAAAAATGGAAAGGTGCGCCACTTAGGGTATTCGATTCACAGGTAAAATGCTTTAAAATCTGTAAAGTGTTAGTCTGGAGAAAGCATTGCTAAACAAATCCAATGCAGAGATCCCATTGGAGATCAATGCATGCAATTGTGTTAGTTGACTGCAGTAAGTAGAATGGTGCTCCATTATGGCAAAGGGAAAATCAACAAAAAGGAGAAAAAAAGAGAATCACCTGAGGCAGAAAACCATTTCACCATTTTACAGCTGAAACTTTTAGGTATGCTATTCTTTTCTCCATCTACTTTTGAAGGGCGTTACGGTTAGGGTTTTCCATTAGGCATCAAAGCAACTACACTTATATCAGTCATTCAAGTGAGATTCAAAATGTAAATTGTTAGAAGCTTTAACCCATCAGGAATACTGGGCCAGCAGTGGTCTCACTTGTATAACCCAGTTGATTTTCAGATGTGCAAATTTTTGGCTAAAACCAATCACACTCTCATTACTGGCATTTTCTGTTGCACAGACATGAACTTCTATGAGTGACGTTGTTAAACCTTTGATGATTTTGAGCAATTTTGGCTGATCCTAAAAGATTATATGAAAGTACTGCAAGCCCACCATTATTGTAAATATTGTCACCTAAGAGTATCAGCAACTTCAGCAATACGAAGCACCTGCAACACTCTGCACACAGTTTACATATCTGTGGGCTAGGGTAATAAATCCATAATGATGCTTCAGAGACTCGATGCAAAATTAAACATGTTCTTTTTCCTCCACTGTTGCATGGTAAGCTAATAAGCATGCAATAATCTTTCCTCCAAAACCATATCCAAGTCTTCTATAATAAGAAGCAGTTTCTAAAAGAATAATAGCAACTTTCAGGTTTACCTGTGTATAACTGAGTGTACATATACAGAACTGCTCCATTAAAGCATTGGAGGCTAGTCAAAGAACAACCGTGAATAAATGGTGTAATGACAACCAAGAAGCACACAAGGACTAGGTGTAAAGTTACAGAAACACTTCAAACAGGGTTACTTTATAAAACATTCATACTTGCTACCCAATACATTACTGTACAGTTGTTGTTGTATTTGTATTTTTCTTTATTTTTGCTACCAATGTTTAGATGTACATAATGCAACACACAAATCTGGCCTGTATGGAAGAGAAATAAATATAAAGCTATTACACGAGCGACATACAGGAAAACAGCAAACATGAAAAAGGTGCTTAGATTGGAGCTTTGAACTTTTTAGCCTACATGCAAAGCCATGTGTGTTTCAGTAAAATAACACACATCGTCCTAAATACCATCATCCAAAGAGGCATGTTTTCCCTTGGCATGGCCAGGGACACTGGACAGAGTTAATTCAGGAAGCAAACTTGTTAGATTTTACAAAATACTTGAGAATCAGATGGGAGTTCACCTTAAAACAGACAATGTCTCTAAACATTGTCTGTTTAGAGAAGTATATCTTTAGATCAAGGCAAGTTTAGATATATAGAGCCATTCATGTACAAGGTAATCCTAAGAGCTTTACATGAAGTAGCAGGGAAGACATAAAGAAAAGAAAGCACAAGCATAAAAGTATTACCGAAAGGAAAAAGATGTTAAAATACAGATATTAAAGGCACAAAAGAAACTAATGTTTCAAACAGTTCATTAGTCAGACTGTTTGAAAAAAATCTGCAGTGAAAGAAAATATTTTTTGTCTTGATCTTAGGGAACCAACAAGTTTACAGGCAGTTTGTTCCAGAGCAGAGTATAGAAACTAAATGTTTCTTGACTTTGTTTTGCTCTGGTTCTGGGAATGTTGAGTAAACAGGTCTATGAAAACCTAAGGTTTCTGCATAGTTCATATTTGGCCCAGCAACTCAAAAACCAAAAGCCAAGACCATTTAGTGATTAAAAACTTTTCTTTGACAAATGGGGAGTCATTGTAGTGTTAGGAACTTTTATCATATGATCCACGTTCCTGGTGTTGATCAGAACTCTGACAGGAGCTTTTAGTATTATCTGCTGATTGATATTTTATTTGTTTTTACACAGATCAGTAAAGACACTGTTACAGCAATCCAATATACTAAAATAAAAGCATGCAGCATTTTATGTGTCCTGTTTTGACAAGATTTTTTTTATTTTGATCATGTACTTTAGAAGATAGTAAGAATATTTAGTATTACACTTTGTGTGTCTGCTAAAATTAAGATATATGTCCAGAAATACACTCAGCTTCCTTGCATCCTCTGTGTTCTGTGAGTCTCGTTAAGCACTGATCTTAAACCTTGCATTTTCTTCAAATTAGAAACATTAGTTTCTTTCAAAGGATAAGTGTGTTGTTAGAATAGCCCAGTGAATTGAAAATCTGTGGAAAGACTTAAAAATTTAAAACAGGTAACTTGGCAATCATTTCAGATATCATAGGTATGTAAAGCCGATAACAACCTAACCTAGAGGACTTTAAAATACAAATGCAGTAAAATGTGTTTTTTGAAAGTACTGACTCTTTGGGGTAAATTCATGTCACTTAAGTTTTGAAAATGCTAAGATTTTTATTTGTAAAGATTTTAACTATGACTCATTTTATTCAAATTCTAAACTTGCCTTGATCCAACTGTAGAGACCAACTTCAGAAAGAACACAATAAACTGGACAGATAGATAAACAACATGCTGACTCACCAATAGGCTTTGAACAGGCATCCACACTAACAAAGGCAAAATTATAATGCGTAGCGTGACTCTTTCAACTAGCACTAGGGCACATTATGTCAGGATGGGTGGAGTGTAGGTGGTGAGGTAGATGATGGAGACCCAGGTAAGATGAATAATGGTGGTTTATTTGACAAACAGTCATCCACAAAAAGTCCACAGCAAGGCTGAGAGGAAACCAGGGCTCACACCGGTAGCAACAGGTAGCATGGACAGAACAACAGGCAGTGCAGAATGACGTGACACAAGACGAGGACCCGACGAGGAACAAAGGACACAGGTGGGACTAAATACACTGAGGGCAATCAAGGGAACAAGACACACCTGGGAGTAATCAGGAGAGACAGGACAACACGGAGAGCACAAAGGACACAGACTCAAAACAAATACACAGAAAAACACGGAACATGACACATTATAAATGAGATATAGGCTGTTTGTAGCTTAATGTTAAGGTTAATGGCCTGAAAAGAGAGAATGGTGAATGAGAAATCATATACACAAGCAGGCAAACTGGCATGAAACTGAAATACTATATATATATATATATATATATATATATATAGTGAGTAAATATGTCCATATGATAGTACCAATCCATGTCTATATGCATGTTTTGGCGAGAGCAAGGTTTTAGACTTCATTATATTGTTAATTTATTACAATTATGTTGTGCTCTGGTAATCATTAGCTTTATATTATGTAGTCTCTTATTGTTGTGGAGGGAAGAGTTAGCAATAAAAGACAGACAGGTGAGAAAAGTTAATTGACTCACCAAAATCGGAATCATAGAAGAGGACGAACTTCTGCCAGCTGTATTCAGACACCACCTGCATGATAACTTCATTGAGGAACACAGGTGGGCGAACCATAAGGGTGTAGTCGTCAGCTCCAGGAATACGACTGGTGGGTGGACATGTTGAGCGCGGCGTTCCCACTGGAGAGCGCTGGATATAGAGATGGGGTATATGCATGGCATCGGCCAGTGTTTGAAGGCTACCTGCTGACATGCAGCCAATAGAGCTGACCAGAGCCAGGATGCCACGGTTCATCAGCTCGCAAGCTAGATGGAGGGGTAAGGAGAAAATGAAAGAAGAAAACAAGAGAAGAACTGGTTACTTTATATTCTATTATTACATATTTTATAGTACAAATTGTCATGTTTATTATTTATTTATGGTAATACAGTATGTTTTCCTTCTGCAGTTTATCCTATTGTAGCAGCCACTTGAGGAGGCATGGAAAGCCTAGAATGTAGTTTTATGTTGTTTCCACAAAGACTAAACATGTGATTTAAAGACTTAGGTGGTCATAATCTATTCAACCAGCCCCAGGTAAACAAAAGATGTACAGTGCTGTTTGTGGTCTAGTTCAAGCTAGATTGACTAGCTCTTACTCTGAGATGATAGACTCAAGAGGATAACGCTGTACTCAGAGTACAGACAATGGACTGAGGACTTAGTGGACTGGTGCTAGAAACCACCTCCTGTTCAACGTGGAGAAAACAAAGGAGCTGGTGGTGGATTTGTGCGGGCGTAGACCTACCACACTGACACTAGTTAATGTCTAGGGAGCTGACTTGAAATAGTAGACACTTAGAAGTACCTGGGTGTTCACCTGAACAACACAAACTGGGCTGGACTGATAAAAATGGTGTTCTTTACAGGAAGGGTCAAACCAGATTCTCCGTGCTAAGGAGGCTGAGGTCTTTTGGAGTGCAGTGGGCACTACTTAAGACTTTTTTCTTTTTTTTTGACTTTGTGGTGGCATCATCCATCTTTTGGTATGTTGGAGCTCCAGAGGAGTTTATCTGGGGGGTGCATTGGCTTATTTTCGGGGGGGATTTAATATAAATTCATAAACAAACATTTCTGTAACTTTTCAAATAAAAATAATCATGTTTATTAATACAAAATAGACAAGGTGACAGTGACGTATAAAATGCTGAGTAATTATGCTCAAATTTGCATAAGCGCTGGCTCATATGTTGCAGAAATCTAAGAATCTAATGTTCCCAACCTCTGAAGTCTATTTCTTTAAATGCAAAATCAATCCACTCAAGAGTAGCAACAATATTACTCAAAAGAAAAAAGTATAGTGCAGTCAAACTACTAGGTACCATGTTTCCCAAAATGTTACTCAAGTATGTAACAGTACAATCCACCGTTGAACATAAATAACAAAATTAGTAGTCTGTTCTTGTTAACAAGCTTAACGTGATATACTGGCATCACCTAGTCATCGATTAGCAAACATTACCTGGATCTAACAGCATTACTCAACTCACTCGGTCAGTTAGGGGGGGAAACTGTGCAAAGTTCTTTTCTTTTTGCTGGTTTGCTGCAGGTCTCCTCTGCACAGGTGTTAAAACCGGCGGGGCAGCGCAAGCGTCTTAGCGCTCACATTGCGTTTAAAGACGGCTCGGAAAAACATGTTATCACATGTCAATGGATTGAACTGTTGTAACGGCTGAAAAAAGTGCCGGAGACAGAGGGCATAGATACGGGGAGTGTTGTATGTGTATCAAATCTGCTGTATCAAATCAAAATAGGAATAGTAGTTAGTCACTTAGAGGTAAAATATAATAATAAAAAAAGCAGCTTCCAGACCAGGGTGGGCACAGGTCACTTTCTGAGCAGGTGATACCAGCCCATGTCACAGGGCCCAGAGGAACAACTTATCTACAGCTGAAAGCAGATGGATAAGCTCTTCAGAAAGCCCAGTTCTGTCCCAGGATCCCAGTGAAAGTGGTGGGACACAGAAAAAACACCTATCAAAATCAGTGGGCGGGTTTAGAACAGCTTCTATATAAAACTCAGCAGTGGTTGATTCAAACAACAAGTCAAGACAACTCCTTTGAAGTTTGCTATTACTCTGGGTCAATATAACTTCAATACTATCGCCTTTCCTATAGCTACAGAAAAAAATTTAAAACAATCATTTTATTTCCATATCAATCTAGAAAGGTTCAAGTGAGATGAAGAAAGGTTAAAGAGATTTACTAAGCACTAAAAAAACAATTCTAAAACAAAATGAGTCGTTTCAGATGTTCATTGTCAATGACAGTCAAGCAGTTTCTGAAGCTATTTTATCAGTGAGTGGAGACATGGATATGTTGAAAATAAAGGTCATTACATGGGAAACCAAATACTACAATAGAATGCTCTTCAACCTCTCACTCTGACCGCAAATTATGATTTAAAGAGTTAAAATATTGCATCTTCTTGCTGGGCTTTATCATTAATTTTTCAGTTGTTTGTGCTCTACTTACTGAAGCTTTCTCATCTGAGAGACAATGTGTGCCAACCTTTTCTCCCCCCTGGGCTTCCGGTGCTATCAGAACACCTCTACCACCTACCAACTCCCCTGTTATATCTCTTCTTGTCAAAAAGAACCCCTCTGAGTGCATACCTTTCAGTCCCAATCATTTCATGGTCATTTTCATTTTAATTGCCCCACAGCACCACAGAATGCTCTGCATTGTCCTCAGTCTGGAGTCACACATCCTCTCTTCTTCTTCTTCTTCTTCTTTTTAACACACTTTCTTCACAATTATTTCCATCACCACCCTCAATTCTTATGTTAGGATCCTTACTAAGAAACATTATTCTCCCTCGTGTTCTGTTTATTCTCTTGACAACACCAGTATCTACTAATTCAGTTGCTCATTCTGTTGCTATATTTTTCTTCTGATTTATACCCACTCTTACTTTTCTTTGTCCTCAGTTCAAAACTTCTAACAACCCGACCTCCCACATTCTGTCCTGATGTCCTTGTGCCTGCTTTTCATCCCTCATCCATCTTGATCTGTATTTCACTTCCACTCCCATATTGCTCTTGACTGTGTCCTTCACTGTTAAAAGTGTTACTTTACCTTCTAGTAGAATAAAATCTCATCACAGTGCCACTAGATAAAACAAAACAAAAAAAAAGAAGCAGTAAAATATATTTTATAAAATGTGAATAGAAAACACCTTGATTTGTTCCCTGGGCAGTCTCAATGCATATTAGCACTTTACAATACACAATAAACACTGTTTAATGCCGCTGAGAGTATTCTGTTGACAGTGCAGAAATCGAACCAAAAGAAAGAAAAAGAACCAAAAGGGAAAAAAAACCAAAAAAATATCTCAAAAGGAAACGCTTAGGGAGACACATTTATGGTGCTGAGAAAGGCAGAAAAAACATTGTATGTGTGCATACATCTGTGAAAGCACATGAGAGCTACTAAATATGACAACTCCTGTTTGCACAAAAGCTGTATATCTAAAATCTCAAGTTAGTTTGTGAATACTTTTCAAATTGTCAAGCTGTGTTTCACTTATGTCCATAGCAACTGCAGAAACGCCTTTTCTGACAAAAATATCTGTACAAATACTCAATGTAACAGTGTTATGTAACACATTAAAGTGAGTGCACTGATGAGCAGTATTCACTGTTTTTGAGAGCACTGAACTCAATAATGCTGTTTCTTTCATAACATACATGAACTGAACAAAATTGTCACTGGCATCATTCCACAGCTCTCTGTTTAGAGGGAAACTAAAGATGTAACCTTTGCATTTTTAGGCAAACTTTTACTACTTCATGCAGAAAAGATATGCAACATTTTCTTTAGCAGGGAACAGCTTGGTGATTTGTGTGCCCATTTTCCTAACATACGCTACGTCGTGGGGACTGACTGCTACTTAAGGGCCCCAAGCCTGGACCCCGTAAGAAGAAGTGCTGTGTTTTGGGTTTGTCTTAGGACTATGGCGTGAATTTAGATTAGATTCAGTTTAGCGTTAAGCATGTACTGGAAATTGTTAGATTAAGGTACAGGTCAGGGTTAGACTACAGAAATGAATGGAAAAATGGAAGCCAATGCAAAGTCCTTGTGAAGATAGAAAGACACACTGTATGTTCATGTATGCTTGCACATGCAACGTTCAGGCTCTTTTCACACTCACTATTTCTCTCAGTGGATACAAGTTAATGATATTTGTGGCTCTTAAATTAAACAGATCTAAATAAGACAGCAAGGCACAGATTGTGAATGGTACACAATTTTGTAGTCGATATGCTAACTGTTCGGTTGTCACTCCAACTGTTTTTTAGTGAAACCTGGCTAATTTGGAATCAATGTCTTTAAATAAATTAACACAAATCATTGTGCTTATAATAGCCTAAATATTGTAAGGAACAATTTTCCATAAGTCTAAGCTGAACAATGTTAGTTCAGTCATCCATTTCCCTGGACATTGATGCAGAAGATTAATGAGTCTAAGTGAAAGCAGTTTTAATCTAACTGGCCATTCCATAAGTCCACATTTTTAGGAATTAATTAAAGTGTAACAATATATGATTAAAATTCACTAAGTCATAGCATATTTCTTAGTCATAGTGCTTATTCTTAAAATCAATGAGTCCAGGGTTCATTTTCTGTCCAGGAGAAACTTAATAATTAAACACACACATGCCTTTGGGGATCTAGGAAAATTGCACCTGTGGATTTACATTAGGTATGAATTGCCGTTCTGTGTGTGAGTCTGCGTTCCTCTATATGTCAGAGGTGACTATGCCAGCCGCCGTTGATGAAAGACTTTATGCAGACTCCACTTCCACATTACAGTGGTCATGGTAACTAATACTTTAGCTTCATTGGCCTAGTCTAGCTATAGTGAATTAGCTTAGCATTATCAAGACTTTGGCTAATAGAAGGCTTTGCTAATCCGCTATTTATTAGGGCACTTTGGAGAATTAGTGCCCTCATCCCCTCTACATCACACACTCTTTAGTCTGTGGGGGGCTTCTAAGCACTCAGCTCATTAATACTCCTTGCTAATGACTTAAAGGACCCGTTGCGTTAACACAGGCCAACTTTACATCACTCTGATGTAGGGAACAGTTTAATGAGAGTAAAAATTGAAGGGGAAAAATTAGTAAGAGCAAAATGAGAGGGCAGTAAGTTTGAAAAATTTGATTGTACTTAAGAGGAAAAAAAATACTTGTGTTTCAAGACTTTGGAAAGTGCAAATATTGAAATAATAGCTACAAAAATCCACAATAGTCCTCTCTCCCATTTTGTGTTGCAAGGTAGCATACACAGATTCTCAATGTTAAAAATCAAAAATCACAGCTGTGAACGGTGACTGCACTTTAAGCACAAAGCAAGTATGGATGTTTGAGCAGATATTTGTGTAGGAGTGCAAACAATGTGAAAATTTAGCCACTTGGAATCTTTCACCTATCATCTCACACAGCTAACCTCCAGTAACGCAAACCACACAGCAAGCCCCCACACAAACACGTTATCTCCCTTAATGCTGTACAGTTGGGTTCTAAATCTTTGCAGGGTAACTCCCAGTAATTAAGTAAAGATTTGTCAAGTGGTCATGTTGAGGTATTCATTTAAAGAATGCCAGTCATTCAGATCAACATGTACACCTCAGCATGGTTCCACTGTTGGCCTCATGGACTCTTAACGAGGTTTATCTAATTTGTAAATTTAATTGTTCTTAGCATATTGATTTTTACAATCAGTTCTGTTCCTATTTTTTCATGATATGTCCCACACCAAAGCAGTAAGTTGCAAACTCAGACATAGTGCTTGCATTGGTTTAAGCACATTTTCAAAAGTCAAAACGAGGAAGTCATGCTATTTTAACATGTTTTGTATGTCAGCCTGTATTGTACATTTGTCTTTTGCAACCAAGAATACTATTGGGACCCTTCTCCTGCTTGTCATTCTTTCAGAGTAAATGAACTGCAAGCACTTCACTCGCATTCGGGTGTGACTGACATTTTTTATGCTTCTCTCCCAGCAGTTCTCTTCCCTCCACTCACTGACACCCACCATGCACTCTTTATCACACTGAGACATTGTCCTACAGTTTCTCTGGCCCGGTGACCTACCGTGGAAATTAGAGGGAAGGGAGCTGGACTCGAAGCAAGTAAATCAATGCCTGAGGAAACCAATAAAAAAAGAGTGTGTCCATAGCCCTAGAACATCTCTGAAGTTAAATATAGTGAGAAACTGAAAATATTTTCACACGGATCAAAGAAATATCCTGTCTTTTAAACTTTCTGATTTCACATATTTCATGCACTACCTGTAACAGGTTTCGCAAAAGAGGCTAGATAACCAAAAAATATTAACTTCAAGTACTGAGGAACAGTAACATGGTATGTGTCATAAAAGGAAATTAGCAGCAGACTATATTCATTGTTTGCAAAGTGCTAAATAGGTAGAAATTTACCAAAATCCTTAAATTTTACAAGGCACGGAAAAATCTCAGTCCATATGACACGCAGGTGTTGGTGCAGCTTAGTTGATTCCAGGGCAGACTGGCATGTGGGACTACCAGGAATTTCCCCAGTGGGACGGTGTATTAGTGGGCCGGTTGTTTAGCACGTGGAGGAGCTGCTGCGCTCGCCGCCTAGTCATGCACGCACTGTTGTTTTGCAGCACTATAATGCCACAAACAGCAGCATATAAAATGTCTTACTTTTTATCTGCTTCAGTCAGCCATACCTGCTCAAGAGAGAATCTGAAAACACATGAATGAGTGCTACAGGTCTAGGCTGCTGACAATAAAAAACCAAGATCAGAAAAACTCGTCTCATAAAGCCCACCCTGCAAAAACTAAAGACTCAACAGTCATGAAAAGGACAAACCACTTAAAAGCTACATTTGTCTCTCACATCCAACAGATTGAGATGCTTTGCAATGGCTTCAGGACATCATCCAGGGCTGACCTAAGTTTGTGTGACCCTGGAAATGCCCCATGTTGATAGCACACCAGTAAACAGCGTTCCTTGCGAGCAGCATTACTGATGCTTACATTTGATATTTTTAAAAACCTTTTGCTCTTCGAGAGAACTAGTTCAGTGTCTAGCAATGACACATCTTAAGAAAATATTCAAGTCATTTGTGTTTACCCAGAGCCATGCACAAAGGAGGATGATGATGTGATCGGCTGTGATGATGAGAATCGTCTGTGTATGTGGTTGTATCTTCAGTGCATAACGTTGATCCATTTCCCAACAGTTTTTTTTCTTGTGTATATTGTAAGTGTAAGCATCATTAATAGCAAAATAAATGTAAGATGAAGGACTGAGTATTAACTGGAATGTGCCATCTTCTGCCTAATCCTTCTGTACCACCTGTTATGTGTGATGCTTCATAAATAATTGGAATGTAAATTGGAGCAAGTGCTTTATTTTTCAGTTTTTGAATAATTCAATTGCACTTAATTTTCAATTGGTTTAATTAATATTCAACAAACTGAATGGAAAATCAACATCGTACCATCACACTTCAAGCAGATAAACGTGACCAGCCCGAGAAGAACACTCAAGTAACAAGTTACCAAAATCCTACCATAGCCAGGACTGTATTATCCATCCATGTTTAAGATTTTATCTCCATGTCTAAAGACTAATGCTATTGGGTAAGAGTGAGGATGACCTACTTGTGTCTGTGAATTGTTTTGTGTATTGCTCTAGATCCACAGATTCAATCTGCTGCTACGCTCTGTGACATACACACTGCTAAGCATCGAACGGCAGCGTGAGATGCTTACTCATACTGCTGGCGGGCGGAAAATACGCCCTACTCTATAAATGCCTCACTGTGTGTCTGTGTGGATTTGTTGACTGCTGTTTGCCGGCATACAATGCTTGAGGGAACTAACTCTTGAATTAATGCGGTCAGGGACACAGAATATGTTAAAGATGACGTGCCTTTTTCGACTTGATTTTCAAGAAATTTGTCAGCGTCACTCTATGACTGCTGACTATTCTATTTGATTAAAAATACAAGACCTGTGATTTCTTGCAAATATAATCTGTTCCTAATCCTTAACTGCCATTTGACTCCATTCCTTCTGCAATCTTCTCACTAACATTTAATGGGCAGATTACAAACTAACAACTTTTTTGCTTTTTGTCTATTTTCTTATGAGAGAAATACACCCTCTCCTGTCATTTAAAGAATCGTTACCTCCCATTAAACTTTTATTTGGTACACTCAATTATTCATCAAAATTCTTCCAGGTACTGAATCCATTTTTAACAGAGCTACCAGAAGAACACCCCAGCACATATTTTTATGTTTCTTTCTTGTTTTATTGTTATTTCTTGGAAATATCTTAGTTATGTTTCTTTTTTAGACAGCTTTTAATTTCATCTTTTTAATTTTTGTGTGCATCTTCTCCGTGCTACGTAATTCACTTAAATATGAGACATCTCTACTTTATAAGTGACTATTAAGTCCAGAATTTTACTGCACTCAAAACAGAGCTCCTACTTTCTATCATCCTGCTCTCTATTAGCATTTTCCCTTTCAATACTCGCTAATCCCTTTTTCGTTCACCTTCGACCTTCTATCTGGTCTCAACTTGTCCCTTAACTGTGTCTAAAATTGGTGCATTTAATGTAGAACAGTTAATTTTTTCCCCCTTCATTAATCTATCCTTTTATTCATCTGTCCATCAACTCAATTATGTGTTAAATCCAATTAAATCATATCTTGTGCAGTTCCCCTCCACTATTAAAGCCCCTTCCCCACCTTGAGGTCGCTGCTTCACTGCTTCTTAAAATTCTGCTCCTCTCTCCAGAAAACTGCCAGCCACACTACAGTCCTTGTTTTCTTTATCCATTAAGTTAATATGGAGCACTCCATAAATATAATTCAAAAATTGATCACAAGAAATAAGGTCAATATTTTCAGAACAGATATTTTATCAAATAATTCATCTGGTCTCTTTGGCCATTTTTAAAAGTTGCTTCTTAGTTTTTTCTTTAAGAAAATGGCAGAGCGGGCCGCCCATGTACAGAGGCTACAGTCCTCAATGCAGTCGTCCTGGTTTCAACTCCTGACATCTTTTCCCCTTTGCTATTTGGTGACTGTTAAACACCTCCAGTGCCAAAAACAAATAAATAAAAAGGGCAACAGTTTGAAGTGATCAAATAGTTATCAATCCATAAGATATTAATCATTTTTATTCACAATCTCAACTTTGGGATTCAAAGTGGATTTTTCTTTCAAAGTATTTTTTTTAATGTTTCATAAGCCTATTGTGTTCCGATCTAAGTTTTATAAAAGAAATGTATTAATTTCTTGGCTGAAAACCGAGAGAACTTGTCGTCTGCCCACCTTTAGTATCTTCTAATATTCTTGCTGTCCTGATCTTGAAAACATGACCATCACACTCCTCACTCTCACCTCTTTTCTTGTATTTTTCTTCTCTTCATCGTTTCATTATGTATTCAAAAAATGACCAACGTCTTCTCATGTGTCACAGATGTTTTATTGAATAAACATATAATTTTTATATATACTTATATGTAGCTACAGTGACAGTTTTATTCACAGCAAGAGAGGTTCCTTTAAGGGGAGTACTTATTTTCTCTCTCCCTCTCTCTCAGTGAGAAAAAATAAGTACCCCCCTTGAAAGAGCCTCTCTTGGTGTGAATAAGACTCACTGTAGCTTACAGTTCAACAGTTTATCTTCTTTCTCATTTCTTCTTTCCTTTGGCTATTTTTCCATCCTCCCTCAATCCTTTCAGAGACCTGACATCTTATATTTCTTTGTGTCCCAACTCAATCCATTCTAAAGTCAAGGAGATGAACGTGTCCCCTGGGAAAATACTGTGCTTCTCTGTTTACGGCTGTGGGGCTTTTACTGCTATTGCTTCGCTAGGACAGAGGTACGCCCTTGTCTGGTTTTTCTCCATCATATCTTTACACTTGCGCTTAGATTTTCTTTTGCTTTTGAGTACTTTGTAGGTAGAGTAACATTTGGATTAACAGTTTATAATATCAAGAAAAGCTTGCCATTTTTAAAATGTTGCTACAAAAGTGAATGTGCAGCTTAATATTCTGTATGAAATGCAACATTACTCTGTGCAACTGTTAACTGTCAAAATGATCAAAATTTAAAGTAGATGCCCTGTCCTTGTATAGCGCTTTATCTAGACTCCAAAGTGCTATACACTGCTTTCAGTCATTCATCCATTCACACACACACACACACACACACACACACACACACACACATTGGGGCATCTGACCGCCAGCCAGCAAGGCAGATGAAGTGTCTTGACCAGGATAAGAGTGACAAATGAGAAGCAGGTATTTGATTCCTATGCAACCCATGGGTTACAGGATGAATTTATAACACCATTTAGGCATCTCCTTAACAAGGAGATGCCTAAATGGATTCCGCTTCCTGTTTACACTTTTGAGAAACATATTTAGCTCTTCAACTGAATCCCAGGTAAATACTTCCATCAATGATATTAACAATTCTATCTCTTGTTCTCTTGTCTGCTGTTTCAGAGACATTTTAAGTCTTTTTTTTTTTTTTAATCTATTTCTAAATGGCTGCTGACTTGCCTTCTGAATCCTGGTTTCATCCAAGTTAAGACAAAAATAATAGCAAATTCTATTGTTTATATTTTGAAGAAATATACACAATATTTATATTTTTATTAGAAGAATAAAAATATCATCTTTATTAGAAGACACCACATGTCTTCAAAATATTTTATCTTCAAATAGTGAAAAGAATTTTTTTTATTTTTTGTAGAATGATATTCAGTTTCAACCTTTTTTTATTGTGACAAATCTACAATGACCACAAGTATTTCTTCCGTTAATCTGTAAAAAAAAAAAAAAATACAAATCCTGCATTGATGTACATTAAGACAGAAGCTTGGTGATTGATGAAAAGCTAAATTAGCTGCGGTTGAGATCATAGATTTGGAAAAGGGGTTGTAAATGAATGGGTTCAGTAGAAAATTATTAGAAAAAAGTAAGAAAGAAAGAACTTTTTTCATCTCAACAGAATAATTTAGATCATCCATTTCAGAGGGGAAGTAGAGATGACAAGAGGAAAGGGGGACAGAGAGATTTTTCAACCATTGTACTGCAGCAAAGAAATGGTGAGAATCGAACCTTGTAAAGAACATATGCAGACAAATGCAAATCACCATGCAAAGAAGACATATTAATTATTAAGACACTTAGGGGAATTCCGTAATGATGCATGACTCTGTCAAAGTTCCTCCAATAAGAATAAAATTCCCTACTTCCTAATTAGCAGAGGTGAAACTACCGCAAAATGACAGTTGACATGCATACATGTTAGCAAATTGTTGCAGTGTTTAAATGTGTGTGTGTGTTTGTTAGTGTGTGTATGCGTGTACACACATTTATTAATGGATACACTTCAGAACAAAAGAAGAAAATTACTAAATGTTTGGGACAATGCTGAAACATTTTTCCATTTGGAAAAATAAGTCACTTTACTTCCTGCCAAGCACTGGAGGGAGGTGAAACACAAAAGCAAGTCAAAGACACTTTGGCATTACTTTGGAGCTGATTAACTCCTAAAGCAGTGTGTTTTGAGTGCTTTTAGCACTGGAGTAATTAAAATTTCAAGTAAGTGGCATATATGTTTGTCTAATTATTTTCTTCATCTTTAACATTTTCCCCCACTGCTCAAAGTCATGCATATTGCATACTGACATTCTCACACAAACATTTTATATAGATAGTTTAGCTCATCTACAAGTAAAGAGAGTGAGAGTAAAACTTTATTCTCAAACATAGTCTAATTAGGTATTATGCATTTTACCACAATTGGCTCATCCAAGCTATGGGTTTTTAACTTGAGAGGAGCCGAGCTCAACAGTATTCATAATCAATGAAATGAATCAGTTGGGATAAGATTCACAGAAAAACTCAAACATGGCTGTGTACTGAATGCTTCCAGCTGCCCAAGACTGCTTGTATTAAATTCCATCTTGGCACTGGAACACAAGTTCATAAAGGGATTTGTTGCCCCTTTTCTCCCGGCACATATCCAGCAAAACATGCCAGCAAGTCTCTAGTGCTCTGTCACTGCAGACCCCCTAGCGCTCTATACATGCAACAGTGGTCAATAAAGCAAACTGCATCAAGTCGTCGCTTCCATCGCTCTCTAATGATACAATGACCTTTCAGTTTTAGCCAAAACAAGCACCCCGTCACAGCGACCTTCAGGAAGAGGTGACAACAGTTTCCAGAAGTATTCTGAATGACGTCTGTTTATTTGATTAATTTGTGTCCTGGAGTGCTTTGCACCATGTGGTCCGCAGCTTCTATTGAACTAACAACAAACCAAACAATATGACCACCAGAAAATCATGACAGGACTTTTACAAGATTGCACCAGAAAATGTTAATATCCAGGTTTTCTGACATTAATATCTATTTTAAATCCACTGTTAAGAATCTTAGTATAAAAAAAACCCATTTTTGTAAACTTTACAAAAATCTTTAAATATAATCCTAATCCAACAAGGTAACAACAATGCTGTTTTAGTGTTCTGTGTAAATTAAACTATTTGTAATTATGTGAAATGTATTAATATCCAACAAAGCCTGCAGAATCATGAGGACTACTGTGTAAAATATTGTTTTGCCTTGTTTCTGCACAGTTCTTCAACTTCTTTATAACATCATACAATCTAGCATTTAATAAAATTAAACAAGCAAATAAAAGAAATGTCAAGGGCATAAAGCTGTCAACAACTGAAGAGCAGAGCAAGAAAAGACCTGAAAAAAGAACTTACAGGTACATCATTTTGCAGTTGATCATCTACTATAAGCCAAGTTATTAGCTAATAGCTCCTTGGGACTCATTCTATTGATGCTAACACAATATTTGCTGCCTGTCAAAATGTGGCATATTTACAATTTTTCATAAAGTCAACTAATGAAATTGGAACAGTCTGTATCTTTGAGACAGAGTTATAGACAAAGTGTTTAGGGATTCAGCTGAAACTGGTTCTTTGCTAAACTGTCTGATGTGCAGACAGACTACTTATTCTTCCCCATAGTTTAGAAAACAAAACTATTCTGTAATTGTTTTAAAAATATTTACATAATACACAAGACAACTTAAAATTACTTTATGATTCAGACCATGGTAGAGCATTGGAAATTTTTGCCATGTATAATTTAACATGCACTCCGTACAATCTAAATGTAAAAACAAAGATTAATTATGTTGGGGGATAATGTAAAAAGAAAAAACATCAACATCTTTATTAAGTGCGAACATCCTTAAACTGACTTTGCTGAAGCACCTTCTAATTTATTTTCAGCATTCAGTCTTCTTGAGTTCACACCTGACATGAAATAAAGTTCAGCTGTCCTTTCTTGACTTATCCACTTTTGGATCCTTTAGCTATAGTCACAATTTTCACGGAGGTTACCAAACGCCCAGAGGATCATGGTACAATGATTATCAACAATTTGAGAAAATGTTAGACAGCTAAAAATTTCTATGAAATCTTCGAAAAGACAAGACAAACATTTTAGAAGGGCTCACAGGAGGCTCAATGCAACACTGAAGAGAACTCTGAACAAAACATGTCCTTCAAGATGACCTGTTTTGAGAAAATTTGCAAAAGAGAGTGCACAAATATTGCCAAGTCAAGCTGTGGTACACTGACAGACGTCCACCTAACAAGATTGAATGCTGAGACAAAAGCAAAAGGATGTTCAACAAAGAAATACAGTGCTTACAAAATTGACTCCTTTGGATGTTCTATTCTTTTATTGCTTTTATAAATCAACCTTGATCCAGATGTTCAGGCATGATTGAGACTTACCCACACAGATGGTGTGCTCTGATTGCAGCCAAAAGTGCATCCAATGACTGACTTCAAGGGGGTAAATATAAATGCACTCACTTATTTTATATTAAATGTTTTTCTTTCATTGTTGTTATTTAGTAGAAATCAGTTTTGACATTGAAATTAAATGTTTTATTTTTGGTAAAGTTTTTTTGTCAAAAAAAAAAAAAAAAATTCTTGATAATGAATGATTTGGAAAAGTAATAAAAATGGGGAAATAATCCAGAGGGTAAATTTTTATGGACACTATAGATTAATGTAGAGCACTCTTATTTTATATATTTTTTCCCCCCTTTTAATGTTTTTTTTTTTTTTTGGTAGTTTGAACATAAAAAGACTTTTTGAAACAATTTATTTTCAAATTATTATTATTATTATACAAAAACCTTGAAAAGTAACATGTACATAACAGTTTTATCGATTGAGAAACATGTCCAAACTATGAAAGTTTGCTTTTATTTTTTATTTGGACTACTGTAACATGCTTTTCACATGAAACATAAAAAATGCCACTGCTTGCCTTGAGCGGTCCAAAACTCTGTAGGAAGACTCTTAGTTAGAAAACTGACTGTTGGGTAAATCGGTCTTGCTAAATTGTTCTTACTGTACAACACTTCCATATATTGTATTGATTGTTGGTTAATGTGCTCACTGAGATACAGATACCAGATCTCACAGTAAAGCTCAGTAATCAAGAAGTTGTCATATAGTCTGAAAAATTATCATAAATAAAAAAGCTTACTCCTTCCTCACAAGATGAGAAAATAAGAAGAAGCTCAATATCGATGAGAAAAATACTGAATGATGTTCACCACCCTTGTATACATTTGTTTGTCTGCAAACAAATGAGCATTTGTGAAGAGCGGAAGAAGGTCGGGATATTTGCTGCAATTTTAGAGCCTTAAATGTCAACTGCCACTCAAGCATACAAGTGAAAATAAGATCGTGGGTAGCAGAGTTACACCAAGTGAAAACTGACATCATTACCAGCACAGCTAGTTAATTTGACAGAAGCAAACAGATTACGTGTAGAGCCATAATAATGCATTATTAATTAAGTGCTGCCTTCAAAGACACTAAGTGTGATAATACATCAATTGTTAACTTAACTGATAGTTGAAGATTTTAAATCTGTTGCACAAAATAGAAACAATGACACCACTGCCTACAAAACTGTATGCAGCATATTCAATATATTCCAGTGTGTATGAATACATATGTGGCCATTAGGAGAATGAGCCAAACACGTCCAGCTATGAAAAACATAGGTAGGTTTTATTTCCACATTGTCCTCAGAAAGAGCAGCATTAATTTTGGTTTGATTTGGGATAAACAAAATAAAAAAAAGACATATAATGGGTTTTAAAGCTATTAATTCAAACAGCTCTCTTAAAAAAACAACAAAAATACAATTTCCCTCAACTGGGAATTACAAAATAAAACCTTTAAACTCGAAAAGACTTATTAAATGGATCATATAATAAAAATACAGAAATCACCATTAAATAAGCATTCTACATACAATGGTAAAAACAATAAAAAAAATACAACTCTGCATAAAACATTACTTAAACATGTCTAACATCTGATTTAAACACCTAAAATAAATCAGTAAGCTTAAGCTCACTTCATAATGACCAACAGCCTGTCCAGAATTAAGCACTCTCACACTAAACACTGGACAATTTATCCCCCCTCTGAACAATACAAATACACAAAACAGGCACTGATGCCACAACCTGCAGAGAAGTCTGTTATATTTTATTTTAACCAGTCACACTGTGACGCCCTCAACAGTTGCAGCAGCCAGATTTTGCTGCTCACGGGCATGAATCAATCTAAATAAAACCTCATCTCTACAAAAAAAGGATTAGACCAGTATGAAGTTTATTCGAGCTTTGTCTACTAATTTTAAAGACTACTTCTTGTTCACCTTACCAATTTATGAATATTTAGGGCCTGCCATAGCAAAGCATCGGAACACTGAAATGCTTTGTGGAACTTCAATGCCTCCATGCAATGGATGGAAGGCACCTATTACTCTACACCTCAAAATAACTGCTGCTTCCTTTCACCATTAATGCGGCTCGTACCGCTCCGTGCATCCCCAGAATATATATATCAAAATATGTGGCTGGATCTCAGAATTTTGTTGTAACCTGTTGGCATTTCAAGTAACTGTGCCAGATAGACTCAAAACAGAGGTAGAATTTTGTCTTCCCCTCTGTGTCTCACTTACACACAGTTTTCAGAGGATTAATTACCATAGAAATAGAACACTAGCAATAGAACTAGTAGAGCGTCTGTCTTCCTAGCGGACCAGACGCGTTTGCAACAACCAACACCTGATGAAGGATCTTGTATTTCCAAAACGTTGTGTAAGTTGGTCTAATATACTTACCTGTACATTAAAGTTCCTCCGAACTTAATTGTATGTTCTTTTTGGCGACACGGAAGTGATTGTTTTTCGTTCTTTTTCCGTTCGTCCAACATTGGACGTAGGTTTTTCTTTTTTAGTTTAATGTCAGTTTTAGTATTTTTAGTTTATTCCTTCCGGGTGCTGCATAGGCCGCGGCAACGCAAGGGAGTGGACATTCACCACGCTGCTGATTTCGAGGGACCGTTATAAGGGCTGCCTGACCTTGCACTCCTTTTGGAGTCCGGACCAGGGGACTTGGAGGCCCCCTTTGAGGTGGCCAGGAAATGGGCTCGCACCTGGCTGGGGGAGACGCTGCCGCAGCCTGAGTCGGTGGCCAGACCCTCCCGGTCCAACAAGATAGTACAAGATAGGTAGTATTTCAAAAGAGCACAAGAAATCTTGTTTTTTGAATGATAACAATATTTGTTGTTGATCTGTTGCTAAGAGATGAGCGCATTTTCTGGTATCCAAGTGTCACAAAGTAAACATCTGACTTTTACTTTTGCAAAATGTATCAACTGTAAATTTCTTGTGTCTAGGCAGATAAGCAGTATTTCAAAAGAGCTTCTGCTTTATACACAATAATATAATTTGTTATGTAGTATTAAAAAATTAGCATTTTTTTCTGCTAACAAACTGCCACTACGTATAAATCAGTTTAATCACCTTTGTGTTGAATGTCTGTTTTAGACCACTAATGACAAAAAAAAGAGAAACATTTTCACTTTTCTGCAAAATTCATCAACTGCACAATTCTTGTTAAGGAGTATAAAATAAGCAGTATTTCAAAAGAGCTTATGTTTTATAAACAATAATATTACTTATTAATTTGGTGTTAAGAGATGAGCGGGTTTTCTGGTGACCGCGTGTCTGGAAGTAAGCATCAGATTTCTACTTTTGCAAAATTTACCAACTATAAATTTTCTGTCTAAGCAGAATTTCAAAAGAAAATGTTTTATAAACAATAATTTGGAGATGAGCTTTTTTTTTTTTTTTTCTGGTAACGAACTGCCATGAAGTACAAATCAGATTTTTACTTTTGTGTTGAATTCTGTTTTATAATATACTCACCACCAATGACAAAAATAAATAAATAAATAAATAGTTTCACTTTTCTGCAAAAATTCACCAACTGCACAATTCTTGTTAAGTAGTTATGTAAGAAAAGTAGTATTTAAATAGAACAGAAAAAATCTTGTGTTTTTTGAACAATAACAATATGTTTTGTTAATCTGTTGCTAAGAGATGAGCAACTTTTCTGGTATCCAAGTGCCTCAAAGTAAACATCTAATAGTCACTTTTGGAAAATTTACCAACTGTGAACTTCTTGTGACAAAGTAGATAAGCAGTTTTCCAAAAGAGATTATGTTTTATAAACAATAGTTAACTTGGTGTTAGGAGATGAGCGTTTTTTTCTGGTAACGAACTGGCACGAAGTATAAATCAGATTTTACTTTTATGTTGAATGTCTGTTTAATAATATATTCAACACCAATGACAAAAAAAAAAAAACCTTAACTTTTCTGAAAAATTCATCAACTGCACAATTCTTGATAAGTAATACAAGATAAGTAGTATTTCAAAGAGCAGAAGGCATCTTGTGCTTTTTGAACAATAATATTTGTTGTTGATCTGTTGCTAAGAGATGAGCGCCTTTTCTGGTATCCAAGTGTCACAAAGTAAACATGTGCAAAATTTACCAACCGTAAATTTCTTGTGTAGGCAGAAAAGCAGTATTTCCAAAGAGCTTATTATTTTTTTTAATAAACAATAGTATTACTTCTTATTACTTTGGTTGAGATGAGCATTTTTCTTTTTCTGGTAACGAACTGCCACAAAGTATAAATAAGATTTTTGTTTTTGTGTTGAGCATCTGTTTTAATATATTTACCATCAATAACAAAATTAAAAAAAACATTTTACATTTTCTGAAATATTCACCAACTGCACAATTCTTGATAAGTTTTATAAGTAGTATTTCAAAAGAACAGAAGAAATCTTGTGTTTTTAAAAAAAAAATAAAAAAAATTGCTGTTAATTTGTTTCTAAGAGACGAGCGCTTTGTCTGGTAACCAAATGCCACTAAGTAAACATCTGATACACTGTATATATATGTGTGTGTGCATGGGTGTGTGTGTGTGTATACACATACTCAATTAAAAGAATATCCTTCTTTTAAGAAGACAAGAGGACTTAGGAGTAATAATCCATCCTCGGGTTGCTCACTGCAATCACTTAATTTTTTATGAAGCTGAATAATTACGCTGAGTCAAGCTTCCCAACCTGTAAGGTGTCAGACAAATAGACTACATATTTTGTATAGATAGCATCTCTGTGACCCTTGAGATAAAAGTCTTCTGCACTGCCATCTTTGGAATTTGAGAAGGATTCAAAGACCATATGGTGAAAAAGGTTATTTGGGGTTATAAATGTACTTAACCTGCTCATGATGAAAAGAGAGAGAGGAAAATAAGAGGACTTTGAAGTGCTTACATTGCCAAAGGCTACATTCAGCTTTTATTTTACAGAAGAGCCAGATGGAGTGGGAGCAGATGAGGGGAAGGAATAAAACCTGACAGACATGTGTACATGTGAGCTAAAGAGCAGAAGAACAGGACTGTGTGGTTGGGATATTAATTCAGTCCAGCATATATAAAGTTATGGCGTACGGGGAGATACTCAGAAAGTGAGATGCGAAGAGACGGAGAAAAAGGGGAATGGTGAACAAAGATGGTGAAAGAGACAGTTTGTAGGGAAAAGAAAACAGTCAAGTACAGGAGCAGAGAGAGATGTTCATCTAGCCTTTGATGCATTTGCACAATATTTGGACACTATTGCAAGCCTGTCAATGTGACACTTGTGTAAGAAAATACACAGAATTGATGTGAGCTTATTTCCCTCTGGCATTGCATAAATAATACTAAATATGGATGAGTTGTCTATTGGGGGGGAAATCATTTATATTTGGAAATTCATCTTTCACCACCATGCTATGTGCTCTGAAGCATGGTCATACTTCACTGATCAGGTCAGTTCAGTCAGGTGAATTCAGTTCATCAACGGCTTCCCTCATGTCTGGTGTTCCTCGGGTTTCCATCTAGAACCCTTTACTTTTTTTTAGAGTATATTACCAGTTAGGTTGGGTTTTTTGACATAAAAAACAACGTGGCATCCGGTTTTCAATGCTATGCCAACATTTTCTCACTGATAAGCAAAAGCCTGATTTTGCTTTCACCAGGTAGCAGCGTGATATTAGTTTAGTTTGGAAATTGTATTCGTTTTAAAAGAATTTATGTCGGTTGGCATATCCGCATCTTATTGAACTCTTGCACTTTTATATCCCAGCCAGGATGCTTTAGTTGGATAACCAGAATTGAGGATTCCCTAAGACTAGACTGAAGATCAGAGGCTACTGAGCCTTCAGGGTTGCCAGGTTTTGGAACGTTCATAGTAAATTAGCAACAACACTTTAATTTACATTAAGTTCATTTAAGCTGGACTGACACACTAATGATATCTTACAGTATATTTTATTTAATCATTTTTTCTATGCTCATTTGATTCAAACTGTTTTCACAGCGTGATTTAGCATGCACAACCTGTAGATCTGCTGTTATTGACCTGTTCAGCACTTTATTGTAAGGAAGCAACAACTCAAAAAGATGATACTGCAATACTATAAAGGTTGTGCACTGTACTTGTTGTCTGGATAGCTGTTATCTATAGTAATAGTACAAAACACATGGTCTTGTAAACAGAAAACAGAGCAGTGTCCACACACTGTGTCCCAGAAAACATAATAAAGAAAAATATCCACGAGTCACACAGAAACCAAACTTGTGCCATTATTTCTCTCTCTTTCTCCCTGCTCATATTTGTCTCCCTGTTTCCCCCTGACAGCATGCTTGATAACTTTTATGTTGCTGTAACAAGAATGAATGAGCTCCGAGTGAGGAAGGACTTGGTGCACACTAGTGTGCATTTGCACATTTTTCTCTCAGAAAATGTTTGTTCCACTGTATATTCCAAGATATGTCTTTTGATTCTGGGTGTGTTTCTCTGCTCATATACTGTACATGCTGGGTATGTTGTGTGATTCTGTGGTGTGACAGATGGCAGGCCTCCTGTGAAGACTCAAAAAGAAGAGAGGAGCAAAGACCTGATGTATTTCAAGTTAAAAATTGACAGCAGAGAAACTGACTAAAGCCCCTTTTGATGCCATTTTGTTTATCCATGACTGAATGAGCAAGTGTTTGCAGCCAATAAGGAAGCCTGAAAACATTAACTGACATGCTTTGTGCTTTGGGTTTGTATGATAAATTCCAATTTTCATTAAAGTAGCTGTCAGCTGTGGGTTTAGGAGTTGCAATAAAAATCTGTTATGATCTCTATGATTGCAGTTTGTTTGAAAAGTCTGAGCTGAGTTTTTCAAGGTCGTTAGCTTACTCTGTTTTATTCTTGTTCTTTCTCCATGGAGTTTTTGTCTGTTTGAATGCTAAATAATTAAAATTTCAGTGACATTTCATTCATTCCCATATATACAAAACTAACTGAGTCCTAGAGATAGACAGATAATATTTTAAAATAAAACTACTGGTCAATTTGTAAGGCCTATATTTCACACAGTGAAAGGATTAGAAAATATGAACATGTACTTTAATGCTTTTTAATTATTAAAATTAATAATTTTATTATTAAATAAAAGTTTATGTGGCCACAATAGTTCTCAAAATTCTGTTTTTCCAACTTGATTTGTATATATGGTTGCTGATAGGCAATAACTGAACTCAGCAATTGCTAGCCCCTCACTGCAGAGTGGCACAAAAAACACAAGAAATGGGGGAGTAGCTAAAAAACACACTGATAGACTGACACACATGCATGATGATGAAAACAGAGTAATTACTTCTTAATAGGATAGCAAAGACTCATTAAAAATAAAATGGAAATAAAAATCTACATCTGGTGTGGTAAGGGAATAACAAGTCTCTTATTTAGGTGCTTCCCTTCTTAAAAATTAATTTGAATTTGATGCATTCACAAAAGCAGAGATTGCTTTAATGGGTAGCACATTGTTGAGGGTTTGTTTGCGTCATCCCCCAGAAGGAAACTAATTGACTTTGAGTCTACATCTTTGATTAGAAATACAGTCTCAGTGGAACATTTTTCTGGCAGAATATTCAGAGTAGGTTTTGAATCTTTTGTCTGTGTGCCGTAAAACAATGTTCAAATTTGTTGCCCAAACCCAAATTATTGCAACTTAGCAAAACAGTTAATGAAAGCAATAGAACAGACAATTGCCACTTACTGAAATAGTGTCCCTATAAATAGTTGTGTATTAGTTTTACAGTTTGTATGAGAACTATTACTCAGACAGTAAGTAATAGTCAAGGCAATTTTCTTACTATCTGATGTATTCCTGTAATCAAAGTAAGAAAAATACACTTTTCGATGTAAAAGATGCAAAAGTTTAGGAAAACAATCTTTTTAATCATTGTTGTTTGCATCTAAATTTTGTGAAAGTTTTACCTGCACTCATTAGCAAAATCATGTTTAAAACATTTAATGCATGCACAGCTGGGAAAGTGTGGTCTCTCTTAAGTCTCTTGTTCTTGTGGTTCCTTTTTCTGGAAAGTGCAATAACATGTCTGTGATGAAGTTGATGCTCATAAGCCTTTGTGACTACACCACAAAAATGGCATTTTATATGCTGTTTTTTTGTATATTAATCCAGAACAGAGTGCTGTGGAAAATAAAAACAAAACTGTTAAAATGAAACAAAAAACAAAAAAAAAAACAAAAACTGGGACACAACTTAAACAACCAGCTTTAAAACTATCAAAATGAATGTCACAGAGAGCTGACAACTCAACAAATATTTGCAGATTTCTCTGCAGATGTCAATCAGTGAAAGGGTTGGGAAACATACAATACTCCTGCACGTAGGGATTACAATGAAAACCTTTCATTGAAAAGGACGATTGTGCAAAACTCTGGCTTAGTCTCAGATGAATGCAGCTGTTTTCATCTTAGATGCTTAGTTAATCCACCTGATCCAAATGCATCTTGTCGACACAGAGATGCATTTATAGGAAGGATTATTTTTCTATGTAAATCTATACATGTGGTCGGGTAGAAATGGACTCTGTTTACAACTAAGTTAAAAAAAAACTGTAACCAAGCAAATATAATGTTCATGGTAAAGTCCAAGAAAAAATAGTTCACATTTTTACGAACATAAATAATCAAGAGCATGCAAATATTACAGTTATAGCATTTAACTNATACATTGTACAGAAGAGCTGTATGATGTAGTTATTTTTATCCAGTTTCTTAAAAGCATTTAAATAGTGCACCATTTGTTTTTTATGAACTGCTGCCCTTTACTAGTTTAAATAATGTGTGATATTTCAAGAGTTCACTGCAGAGTTCTTCACTTCCATACTGTAGAAGCCTTAATGAAAATGCATATCATTAACACTTGACTTTGATACTGGAGGTATTATACTTGTGTGCCTCCCTGAAGCAGTAACGCCTTGCATGTAAGTTTATATAACTTCAAAAACCAACACTAAATATTTTTATGCATATTTATGTAACTTTTACATTTTGAAATGAAACAGCAGTTATGTGTGTATATATATGTGTGTTACATTCACAATTGTTGAATGAGTGAATCCTTTTCTATTTGTTCCATTTTTTTAAACAAAACATTCTGTTTGTAGTGAACAATCTGTGTAGATTTATTTACTGTGTGGGTGAAATTACTTCTGGAAGGCTGTATACACAAGACCTGTTATGGTAATATGCTGTTTTATATAATACCGCTGCACAATGTAGAATTACAATTTCCTGAACTTATGGTCTTCCTTTTCCTATTTGTTTTTACTACCACATCTTATTGCCTTTCTGCATTTCATCTCACACTGCAACAGTTGTCTGTTTCTCTCTCTTCCATCTGTCTGTCCCCTCTCTAAATTTTCTCTTCTATAATTTGTCTTCCACTCACTCGACTCTCCTGGCCGACTCTGCGCAACAGCTACACAGATGCTAAGGTTTAATGCTTTAATTTGGTTGGCTGTCAGCCCTTCAGTCTCTCTGATACGTTAGCGCCTGGTCCCATCGAAGACACTGTGATCAAATTTGTGGAGCTGGCATCTGCTCGGGCAGACACTGTTTGGAGTTTTTTTTTTTTCTTCTGTGCTGTGTCACCGTGTTGCCATGTTTGCAAGTGCATGCATTTGTTAACCTGCTTTTTGCAAAGAAGACAGGACTGTCTTAACAGGACAAAATGCCTTGTCCAAGTACATTCACATACACAGCATGTTCATATTCTTTGGAAACCATTATGTTAGTAGTACTGCTTCTGGTTTGGCACAAGAGACCTATTTTTTCAGCTATTTCAGAGAAACAAGATGCCTTGAACTGAATCATAATGCAGAGACACAACATGCTCAGGGCTGCATCTTCACCTGCCATTTGGCTCTTATAGCACCCAACTTTAACTCACCCCCTTTAAGGTGGTGACCCCACATAAAGGGGTCTTCTTGTTGCTTTTTGAAGATGTCAAGAAAAGGCGCATGAGTTAAAGCTCTACTGCCATGCTTCAGAAGGGTTCACCAGCCTCTCTAATCCAGGAAAGGTTTGCCAATTTTTGTGCTTTTTATTCGCTATTGGTCTCCCTGCTCTCTCAAGGTCAAAGGGCAGTCTCTCGTTCATGTGGAGGGGTTCAACTATCTTGGTGTCTCATTCCTGAGTAATGGCAAGATTGAGCAGAAGATATGTTGATAAATTAAGGTTTATCTGCTGTAATGCAGGAGCTCCTTCACTCTGTTGCAGTGAGCTAAGAGCTGAACCAAAAACGGATTCTCTCAATCTTCTGGCCTGTGTACATTCTGACCCTCACCAAGAGTCATAAGATATGGATCATGACCAAAAGAGCAAGATCCTGGATACAACCAGCTGAAAAGAGATTTCTCTGTAGATGCTGCTGTTCAAGGGGAGATGAACAACAGCATCTCCCCTTGTCACAGATGGATTAGCAAAAGGCAAAAATGGATAAATGGAATAACATGGTGGAGCAAAGTTACATTAAAGTAATTGCTACGTAGAGAGAATGCATGTTGTATTGTAAAGCTGAAGTATACTACTGTAGCATGTAAAGGTGTGAAAGATCAAATCTTTCCAAATCTTTTGCCAGTGATTAATTGAAAACTCCTCAAAGGACAACACGGCCTCATGCTTTCTCAAACAGATGATACAAAAGAAATAGTTGAAATTGTACATCAAAATAATTTGTTTTACCTTTCTTATATATTATTTCATTTAATCTTGATATATTATTTAGCTATGAAAAGTTTTTTTTAAAATTCATTTTCTTATTTTAACAATATGTAAACTACTATTAGTTTTGCACAGTAACAATGCAATCACACATACATGGGCAGCAAATCCTGAAAACATAGATGCATCCAAACACACATTTATCCACAATCAACAGACTGAGGGCACTTAATTCAGTTTCTTAAACACTCAGACTGGCCTCTATTCAGAAAGCAATGTTTTAATAAAATGCCTGCTTGCTTTTTTTTAGTGACAGCTCAAATTAAAATATACATACATATAGAAGTTCTTTGCAGAAGACAAAATGAGCCAATATTATTTTGTGGATAAAATTGGCTGTCTTTTTAATCTAGAAAAACAATTTAGAGTCTTGATACTGTGCATTCTTTAGAAATGTTTCCTGAAATTTCCATCAGTTTCAGTGTAATAAATTGATGCCCACAGTTGTGAGAGTGCTGCCATTTGATCAAATGGATAAGTGGATGGATAACTACTGCAGCTGTGCATGACAAAAACTGAAAGAATCACTCATTAACCTGATCCAAAACGGATTTTCAGTCATGATGAAATAAAAATGTCTGAAATTTGGTGAGGATTTAAAACACAGTTATGATTCATCATAAGTGTGGCAAACCTGAATGGATGTAATTTTAAATCAGCACTTTCCTCTAATGGCAGTAAATCAGTACATCTCCATGTAATAGAGGGTAATTGGCCATATGTGCAGGTGTTCTAAATTTAATTCAAAACAAAATATATCTCCCTTAAAAAATGAACAAACAGGCATAGTCAAAAAGAGTAAATACAGTAGGTGTAAAGTTAGAATCAATGTTTGGAAAATTTATCTTGATAAAAACAATTTACCAAGGAGTCACACTTTCCCTCTGGGGTAAACAATCCATCGTGGAAGAAATGTGTCGGGTAGAAACAGACAGATGAAGAAGAGAAATGGTGAGCGGTAGCCCCTTTTTGTTTGCTGAAAGCTGATGTTTCTCTATCTATACCACAAAAAATGCTTTTAACTCTGCATTCATTATTTTATTTTATTTTTTTAAATGATGCTCTTATTATCTTTCTATTTAAAGGGTTTGGTTGTAGGAGTTGGTCAGTGCAAATAACAGAGTGGTTCAATCCACACAAGTAAGACTTAAACCTTCCTAAAAGCGGTACAAACATCAGTTTGGGGGATATAAAACATTTCAAGGCACTTGAATTCATACATTTAATGTACAAAGTTGATTAAAAGAGGCGTGGAAGAATTGTGTATTTGATTTTCAGAATCCCTGAAGTGAACCATAACAATTCTGAGCTTGTTACTTCCAACTGCTCTGAATCAAATTTGCCTACTTGAGTGGACATCCCTAATCAGGTTTCTCAACCGAGTAAGCAGATTACTAAATGTTTGAATTAATTGAAGGGTTTTCTTTTTTTCCAGTTTCCCTACTTCACAATGAAGCTGTCTTTTACACTTTGCTTTAGTTACAGTTTTATGTTTTTAAAAAACTAATTTTTAAGAATTTAGCATTTGCGTGCTTTATAACAATATTTTCTCCTTCACAAGGACAGAATGTCCTGCCAGGAATAATATGAAATCATTGTTTAAAAAAAATAAATAAATTGCTAAATGTGAATTTCTTGAAGATCAGACCCACTATTAATTTGTGGCCTTTTGGTACCAGAACCATATTACTTCTAAATAATTCATGTACTCTTAGTGTGAACAGAGTGGACATTTTTGTCTTGTTTAGTTGCCAGGTAATATTAATTTCTAATATGCTTGCTCTCTTTTTAATCAGTTAAGAGGTGGGAGTTTCAGGACTTCAAGACATAATTACTTAAGTAAAAAGTAACTGTCCAAGAAACTACTCAAGTAAAGTATTTTATAAAAAGGCTACTCAAGTAAATAAATTGATTATCTGGAGTAATATTTTAAAAATGATGTCATTAGACAGATGAAAATGAAAAATGTTCAAATTTTATTTTAAAATAAAATGGCACATCAAGATGAACAGGTAGAAAATATCTTTAGAATACGAAAGCTTTTACACAAAGAAGAAGTCTCAGTTTAGCTTAAACTGTAGGCGTGCCATGCATTGTTTTTTCGTCATTCAGCAAAGTTGTTATGAATTATGCATTATTCATGATACTGCATGTTGATCCCACTGAGATATACATCATGTCTGCCTTTGTTATTTTATGCCATAATAAAATAATGGGAAAGCACAACAGAAATAAAGGATCCAAGAGAGGCTGAAGTTTTGAAAAGGGACGAGGTTCTGTTGTATGAAGAAAGCTATTAGTGCTGTTGTAAGTAAATTCCCTTCAGTGAGGAACTTCATGATTGCAAAATTGCACAAGTTTAAAAAAAGTTGTTCAACATCCCGCCTAAAATTAGAAAGATTGAATTTCTCAATCTACTATAACTTCAACGTGTGTGGTATGAATTAAAATACATGTCAATGTTTCCCATCCAATTAGTCAAATCCTCAGGGGTGAAATGACACACAAACCGTAGGAAGGACATAACTCAGATGACTCTTGATGTGACCCACTCAGTTCTCAAGGCCACTCTAAAATACAAAGCTCTGAGTCGTGAAAGAACGTGGAGCTGTATCTGCTCTGGTCATCCAAGCTCGGTGGTAGAGAGAAGAATTTAAGTCGAGGACATAATAATTATGTGGAGGACCATTTAGTTCTGGCTCCACAATAACTAGGAGACAATCTTGCAACAGGACATGCAAAGGCCTGTAAAGTAATTGCTTGAATAATGAGACGAAAAATGCATGAAGCATGGTAAACTCAGATGGGTCGACTACACTTTGAAACTATTTATGATTTGACTTTCAAAATGCTTTAGTAGTCTCTGAGGTTCTTTGAAACTTTTTAGAGTTCTGCCATGAAAACTGGCTTCCATCAATTGGAAACCATTATGCTAAAGAGAATGCTTTGATGTTGAAATTTTTTCCAATTACCACAATGTGACATGGCAAACATTTCCAGACAGTGGCGGCAATATCTATCTATGTATGCACAGCCCTTTGCTGCAAATTGCTCTGAGTGTATTTTTGGGTGTTCCAGAGAAAAATACATCAACTTAAGCTCATTGACTTGTTGCTCAGCACAGATTTGATAATATTCAAAATAGGTTCAGATTTGTGCACTCATGTGCAACTGTTGAAAATCAACAAGTTCCTTACATAAATATCAAAACATAAAAAAAACCCAAAACTATTGCAAAACATTTGGAAAAGCCCTAAATTATTATGATAACACAACAAGGACGAGTGTATGTAAACCTTTTATCAGTATATTGCATGTAGCTTTGCTTTTGCGAAAGGGTACAACACACCAAGAAATGTTTCACCTCTCTTTGCAGCATCACTCAGAAATCATACTGCACCTTTAAACAATATGGATATTGATTATAATCCTGCCAACAGTGTCTCCAGCTCAAAGAAATTCAATGCTGCCATATTCTGCTTAAGCTAAAGCAGAGTCAATAAAAGTTGTGGAAGACAAACATGTGAATTAAACATGCTTGAGTGAAAAGTTCTACTTTGCTGTCACAAAAAAAGAAGCAACAAGTTGTGAAAAAATACCTGAATCTGTTAATACAGACAGAAACATTCCTTGTCTCTGATGTTGAAGTAGAAATCCTCTCAAGGAGAAAAGAAAAGAAAGAATTTCAGTCTGTGAAAAAATGAATCATGGGCAGCTGGTGTGTCTGAATAATGGGAAACAGTCTCACTTATTTTCTTTCTTTAGAGAAAAGCAAGACAGACAGTGAGACCTACAATTACTCAGGTGTATGAGAACATAGAAGCAGTTGTGCTCCTCTGCTTCTGACCTTTTCATGTGGGCGTGTAATAGTCTGGTAGGACCCTCCACCCATTCATATTTACGACAATCCTGCTAGAAATCCAAGCCTTCTTGAAGGCCACCACAATTCTTTTAGTTTAGTGTTTAAAATCCAAGCCATGCCTAATACTCACCATTGAACTGAAATAAAAATTCACATTAGTTTTAGAAGACAAGATCAGATCACTAACACATTTTGAAGAATGGCATGAAAACTGGCAGGGAGGGAATGTGAATAGTAGGTTTAGTTTACAACAGAGAACAGATCGAAACTATGACCTGAGTAAGATCACAAGACCATCTTCTTTAATAATAAAAAAATATATGAGAAACAGTTTTTAAGAAATAGAAAATAATTCTTACCAGACAAATAGAATAACAAATTAATCTTGATGTGTCCTTTATAAACCACACTTAACTAGAAAAAAAAAGACCATATATTCATTTCTGACCCGGAAATAAACATTCTAGTTTCCTTTAGAGGAAACTAGAACTCTCATGATACTTCCTCAAGAGCTACAAGCTTATCCCTCAAAGGCAATATGTAACGAAGACCTGGAGAGTGCACAAAGAAAATTAAGCATAATAATTCCCAGCCTTGTCATATCATAGAAAGTGATGCCCCATCACAAATTTTTACTTCCCAGCAGTAAATGCGGACCCACTTACAGCATTTTGTGCGAGCTTGCATTCTCTGGCTTCTCGATAAATGGCGTCTTTTTCCATCCGTATCATTTGATTTTGTCAGCGACGTTTTTTTTCCACCCTTTCTTTACAACCATCAGCTTCTTCCAGCCCACTCCATATGTTCTGCCCTATTTGTACCAAGTATTACATGAACTGAATCTAAACAATGTGGAAACTATTCACATGACTGGGTGTCTTATCAGAGAAAACACAAGAGTTTTAATTAAAAACAAAAACTTTGACACACATTGCTGCACAGCGACGAGCTGGAAAATTGGAAGTAACCATCTGCATGTTTGAATTTAGGTGGGATTTTTATTTTAAGGAGTTTGTGCAAGGCTATTATTTTTGAGTGTGTGTGTTTCAGGGGGAGAATGGATGCTATATATGAATAAGTTTATGGGATATGTTTTGCAAATATTTATTCTTTTTAAACTGTAGAGAGAAACAATTTATACTTTCTGGTATGGTGGATTTTTTTTTATTATTTGCACTAAATAAATTACATATTAATTGTTAAAGGTTGACATAAAATATGTTACCTTTATGAAACTTGGCAACACTTAAAAATACTATTAATTAGATCTGTCAGAGGAGTCTGTGAGAGACACCAAACTTTCAGCAGATAAAAGGAAGCCACAACAGACTGCCAGGATATTTAACTTTATCCCATTGAGCTTTCTGCTTCAAATTGTCATGGAAAAGACTGAATTTGGAAATATAAATAAATTATATTTTTTATTTGTCCATAAACATAATTCAAGTCATTTTTAAAGGTATTGTTTTCTTACAGAACAGCTTGATGTCACCTCCACTGGTAGTTCGAAGAAGTAATTGACTCCTGATGGAAAGAATGATTTAAAAAATACTTCCATTACTATTTGTATGTTTTAGTTTTTTTATGTATTTAATAATTCATAAAAAGAAATCAGAATGATTAAATGTAGCATCTCCAATTCTCATCTTATCCCTCTGTATTATCTTGGAAAGGGATTTTCAGAGGGCAAACAGTGATTTTCCACCATGCAAATTATGAGGGATTTTCTGTGGTGAACACAACACCCTCATAAAGAAGAATCTGTTGAAAAACAAGATTATTTTTTCCACTTCTTGCAGACCTGCCAGATAACTAGGTCTATTTGATTAGTTTTTATGAAAAAGTGCATGCATATTAATTAAAAGCACATAATTATATGGGCTTTGTAGCATAGATCTTCAGAAGTTGAAGCAATGCTTTAACTGTTTTTGTCAAGACATTTTCTTTGCTTAATTAAACTCCATTCAACAGAGATTCAAATTAACAAATCGCAACAGAATAATTTTCTAGTAATTAGTGGTCATTCTGTGGTTGTGGTCTAGTAAACACTTATAGTGTTCATTTGCATATGAAAATCAAGGCAAATATTCACCCACATAATTTTAGAGCAGAACCAAGGCAGAGTTACAGATTAGTATGGCTCTAGCTGTGGGAGTGAGTTTTTCATGTTCACAGGACTAATGAAAGCAATGTTCTCTTTTTTACATTTCTAAAGGGCCTTCCTTTCAAGGTATTTCAGCTAATGGTTTTACTATAGGGTAATTTCTTTCCTATAAGACTTCTGCTGGTTACATGGAAATTAGGTGACAAGCAACCTGACCAGGCAAAAGAAAATGAAGAATAAAGTTTTATTTTTCCTGTCTTCAAGAAAAATGCCAGAGAATTACTGGTAGTGTTGGATGGTAATGAAAAATAGCCTAAAAGAGATACCAGTGATAAATCTAAGATTTAAAAAAAATACATATACACATCTAATTTTATCGGGGGAGGGAACTAATGTACGGAAGAGGATTAGGGCCACTGGAAAAAAAATAAAACAGTTCTGACTTTAATCTCAGAATTCTGCGATTAAAGTCAGAATTCTGAGATCAAAGTCAGAATTCTGACTTTTTTCTCACAATTCTGAGAAATTGTGAGAAAACTTATTTTAAGTGAGAACTGTCTTATTTTTTTCCCCAGTGGCCCTGATCCTCTTCCGTACTAATGAGAACGTAAGCCAGGTTCATGAATGGAGCTAACCCATTTGTTTAGGCTGACATTCCCAGCCTTGAATTTGTATGGAAACTGTGTTTCAACATACTCTTCAAACAAATGGTTTCAATCTGTTGCAAGTAATGTCAAACTTTGACATTTCTTGTGTTTTGATAGATGAAATAGCCTGAGGAGAGTTGAACCCAATAAGCACAAATGCACAGAATGTGTGTAAGAGATTGAAAACACTTTTTTTGTGTGTGTATTTGTGTGTTTATTTACTTAACTCAAAAAAACAACAAAAAACTAATCCAAACTAGAGCAAAATATACAAATTATTAAAAATATTTATTTAGAGAAATTACACACATATAATGTGGTTTAAATTATCCCAAAGATAATAGGAAGGTGAAGAATTTCAAACATCTGCACTTCATTTACCCAAGTTTCCAAACTCCCTAGATCCCAATCCGATTAGGCATTCACATGATGTGCCAGAAGAAACACCAGAAAACACAGCCACAGGACCCCGAGGATGGGCTGACAGTGCCATGGAATCGAGACAAAACCTCTAGGGTTTTTGTGTGTATGCCATGCATACAAGATCATCAGAAATATTGTGCCCAGATCATGGTGTAGTTAAAGCTGTTTTGTAGCATAAGCAATAACTCAGCGAAAATTACTTTATGTTAACTAAGGTATACCAGCATGACACAAACAGAAATATATATGCAAACTTTGTTATTGAAGGCACAGAGCCATTAGATTGCTGTTTTGTCTAACTCCTATTTGATATGGTTACTGTTCTATATAGCAGAGCACAAAAGGGAAAAACGGGCCTTAGTTTCCTGAGGTTAGAAAGACTTTGCTTTATAATTCCTACCCATGAAAAGTCTGGTGCCAGATAGTCTAAATACTGTCTTGGATTCCTTACAACAGGGAAGGAAACATTTCTAAGAAAAAAAAAAGAAGCATTTGCTCCCCATCCAGTTTGAATCCCTGCTTTTTTTTTGTCACTTATAATGCAAAGTGTCCCATTCTCTCCTTCTGCTCACTGAACTCTGCTGATTCTGCCACTTGTTCCACAGTCTTCCCTCCCTCTTGTCTTTTCCTCTCTTTGACTTCCCTCAACTCCCTCCAGGCATACATACACTGCCAACTATTTCGCCTTCTCATTCACTCTAATCTCACAGGGGAGCATTCCTGTCCTGCTACCGTTCATCCTCACAACTTATTTTGCTTCAGGCTTTTCCATCCTTCCAGCTCAGCTAGTATTCTTTAGCCTTTCTTTCCATTCCCATAACCTTATTTTTTCTCTTGTTTCATTACTCTGTCAGAAAATGCCACATTTATCATTTCTACTAGATCTCATCTGTCTGCTGTCTGGTAGTTCTATTTACAATTGTTCCCTGGTCTATTCTCTGAAGGAGTAATCTGCTTTTAACAAATATACCTCCCCTTGTAAAGTTACAAGCTCCTGGGAGTTTTAGAACCACCATAACCTTGAAATCTTTCATTATATTGGGCAATTGTTCATAAAGAAAGACGAGACACCTACAGAAGCCTTCCCAGAAAAAGGATGAATCTGAATGTATCCTGAGAATTAAGAAAGAAATTTAAATTTAAACTAAAATGACATCATATGCGCTCTACCACAAGCAACCATGCTGTCAATAAAAGTCTGGAAGTAATGACATAACAAACAAGGTAAAAGTAAAAAGCCTTGTCTACTTTGTTGTCCAGCACACCTCCCTCCCTCTCCCTCCCTCCCTCCCTCCCTCCCTCCCTCCCTCACTGGTGCTCGGGTCATCCTGGAATGTGTCCCAGGATGGATTGCACACAGACTAAAACTAATGCAGATGCAAACGTCCCATACCATCCTTGGAGGTGATCTGAGGAAAATCATCCTCAATGCTTCTTAAATGAGTTCACACCCATAATTATTGCATGACAGGATCCCTCACATAGCTGCATTTTACTGCCAGATGTGACTGTGGTCAAAGATTCTAGGATGTTCAAAAATACAAAATATTAATAAGGATGAAACATGAACTGTACAACTGTACAGTTCCACATCAGAGATTATCTAAGGCACAGTTTGAGGGCTATGAAACCTTCTACACTGAAACATAAATGCAAACTTCAATGCTTTTTTTTTCATTGGGAATAATTTATAATTGAACAACCATAAAAAAAACCACAATATAGGGACTATCTGAACCTGGACAGAATTTTGGTGTGATTTCCAAAAGAGTTACTTTGTGTTAAAATAAAAGTAATTTTAAATCTGGCTGGTAGCTAATGTCTCATCTCTTCTGACTATTGTAAATATTGTCTGTCATCTCAGCATTATTACATCCCTATTAAAAATAAATAGGTTAATATCTCTGCACAAAGCATTGGTCATTAGCACAGCGGTCTGCTCACATTAGAACCTAAGTAGAATGCCATCTTGTCCCATTTTGTAGATAATCTGGCTGTCTTGAGGCCAATTTATAATACCATCTGCATGCATGGTGGTATTATNGTGGGGGACTGGGACTACACAGATGTGAATACACAGATGTGTCAGGCATTCAATTTATGTTGCGAGTACATGTCAATCTGTGATTCAAAGTTCATGCATTTAGAACGAAATCCCACCATGAGAGGAAGTGGCTCAGGGCTTATGCTGACAGATCTTGCTTCCATATTTCACCCTGACATCAAAGTACCCCATTTTTATTTCTTACATTTTTATTATTTTAGAGAAACTGTCATATATTTGAATACTTTCTCACTCAGTTGTTCCCACTTGCTTTTACCCATCTCCACTGAATTGAATGGTGATACCAGTTGCTTCATACATTACTAACATACTTGTGTCATCCTTCTCAGACTTTTTCTTTTCTAAAGTGTAACAGTTGTTCTCTTCCTTTGGCAGTGCTCTAATTTTTTTATGTTCATCATAGGAAAGTGAGCAGCATTGATATTTCGTATTAATATATACCACTTCTTTTCCTTGTGTGATTTCCTATCATTAGTTTTCTCAGACTTTTGTACTGACATTTTCCAAATAAGACACTTAAATCTCAGTCATAGTCTTCCGTCAATGCAAGGTATTCTATCACTTTCTTCCTGTACTGCCTCTGCCTCATTGCAAAATATTCTGCCAATATTTTTTGGAGGAAAGAGCGACCTAAAGTCCCTCAGAATAATTTTATATATTGTACATGTTTATATATTATGTGTTCCAAAATCACTGTTTTTCAGTGTATTGATGTGTAAATATTATATAGTTGTATAGATTATATACTATTACATATGCATTTTTCCTCATTTAAAAATCACTGAGAAAACATTTTTCGGTGATGAATAGGGTAGACGTGGTGAAGCAAACAGAGGGGTATTTAATACAATATAAATGGCTAATCACAGTCTAAAATGCCACTCTTTTCAATTTTTTTATTTTTCAATATTTAATTAAGATTTTCTAATTATATCAGAAAATGGCAAAGGTTTCCTTGGCCAGTACACATTTTCCTCATCATCCTCCCACTTTTGGTGCACTTGAGAATTAAGAGAATTACACATCTTCAGACATTACAGAAAACCTGGAATATGTGAGGTATGACTTTGAAGATTACATGAGGGCTCTCTTTGAGGTGAACACGGCTAATTCCTGTCAAGTCACTGAATTAGTAGGACATTTATAATGGTAATAAGTAGTTTTACTGAAATCACTCTCATCATTCAGGCCTTGACACTCACACTTTAGGTGAGCAAACAAGTATTATAGGAACATATATTAAATAACATTATTAAAGGTATTTAAAAGCTAAACACAATCGAACCAGTAAAAAGGCTGCAGACTTGCATGTTTCATAACTGAGCTAAATAGGATGGAAGTAGGTTTTTTTTCTTCTTCTTCTTTTGCTGACCAAATTAAGACACTCACTTTTTCTGTGGCTACATGGTATCAGAATGGAACAAAATAATTATGCACAGTCTTGAGAAAGGTCACTGTTTTACTTAATACCTATTTATAATGCACTGGGGTGAAGATAAGGTCATTTTTTTTCATTAAGTTAGAAAAGTTGACCTTCAAAGGAATAACATAAATGTTACTAAGAGTTTAGGTGTCTTGCTGCTATAGAATTAAGTTGGAAGTCTTAGCTGTCCGTTTTCTCAATTTAGTCTCAAAATTACAAGAAATTTTGAGAACATAATAGAAGGGAGAAGTTTCCTTTGCAATACAAAAAGCTCTCATCTTCCATTAATCCTTGAAAATATTCTCAAAAGAGGGGAGTGGGACAGTGACCAATCTCTTGGCCATCCTCAACCCACATTATGAATTTTTTCTGGAAGCTATAAACATGTTACTCCACTTAGGATTGTGGCTTTAAAAGTCTTAAAAAGAGAAAAACTTGGTAATTTTTTAAAAACAATTTAGAACTGACGCGTCTATGAAGTATCAACTGATTTGTTGGGAGAGTTTCAGGTCCATTGTTATTTTTCATTTTACTTTATGCACACTGGCTCACTAACTGGTATGGGCACATATGTTTTTCTCCCATTAAAGTGGATTTCTCCAGTAGAATTTTACCCTGGCAGATCAGCCAATGTTTTAGATGGTTTTTTTCTTCTTGAATATAATCAGAGGCGAGTGAGGGGCATCTAGTGTGAACTCTTGGGAGTATGGATGTTGCAAATGACTGTAGTGGTTGTGGTCTTATGCTGTTGGATTGTATATATGATGGTGTTTTGGTTATGATTAAAACACCATGAGATAACTCAATAATTATACTTAAAGCCACACGCACACAGATAATAGAAGTATCAAGAGAAGTTAAGGTTATGGTTTGTGAGAGGACTGAGGTAAATACATTTAACTCAGTTTGCTAAATGCTTGCTGGTCAGAAATTGTACCTTGGATACTTATCCATCCCTCCAACTACCCATCCATCTATCACCGTTTTTAACCTAAGCAAACTGAACTAGATCTTATTAGAATGAACTGACCCCACACATCCTGCGTGACAAAATGGTTTCCCTTCCTTTGAGAAAACCTATTTATGTTTGTGCCCTCAGCAGTTTCAGAATCATTTAGAATGGCTTGTACTTTCATTAACGTAAGGTCACTGACAACAGTTAGTTGTCCTAATTTTCTGCTGTGTAATGTGTTCATTCTTGCCAGCTTTTATTTTCACTTCAGTTATAGTCAACTTGTTTGCTTTTTCTTCTTCCTGCCTTGCAGCACTCTTCATTATTTTAAACAAACTTATTTTGTTGTTCACTCTCTGCTTCCTGGCCCATGGCAGAGTTTATTTGGTTCCTCAATTCCTCAACACCGCATGACAACTGCACACACTGGCACAGGGATGCAGGCTTTCACAAAAGTATTGACAAACTCGCACACACAAATCACAGTGCTATGCATTCACACTGCTGTTCAGTGCTGTAGTCACACCACACAAGTGGTGATATATCTTCTAATAAAAGAGAAACCATGAGAGAGACAACAGTGCCATCACTGCATCCATGGGAGCTTTATGGTCATTTAAATAAGTCAATTTCATGCTAATGTGGCCACTGCTTACAATGCTAGCAAGGTATCAACACCACTGTGGTATAGGAGGAGGTCTGTTATCAGGGGCTTCGAAAACAAAATGGAAGTAGGTGATAAAGTAAAACTGAAGGGCAAGCATCTATCATTTTACCTTTAGTTTAAAACCATTTCTTTAGTCTGACAGGTATGCAATACTTGCTGTTGAACAATGTAAGAAAGTAAAAGCGAATCCCTCCCCAAATATTTTTTTTCTCCACTTTTGTCTGAAGTTTAACTCTGAATGTAACCACTCATGCTCATTATTCTTCCTGGACATATTCCACTGGGTTCCGTGATCTCTTCTAAAAACATTCTCACAGAACCACCTGCTGTTCCCTGTTTCAGCTGTCCTGACTTTTATGTTTGATAACCTGAGTTTGCAGTTTTTGGCATGCAACAAAGGTTCTTCTTTTGCTTTACCAGTCAGGTCATGTAAGACAATTCAGCTGCACTTTCATTCTTATGTGTATAATTAACCAAGCATGTCATCAACTAAGTCAGCAATGTTTTTTCTTACTACTTTTGGAAATGTAATTTCAAAGATAACAGCCCCCCCATCCCTGTTTTTTTTTTTTTTACCTTGATCTCTTCAAGGTTAAAAGAAAACATATATATATATAAATATATATATATATATATATATATTCTCCCCACTCCCCAATTCAACATTTAGACATATGTTCACACTTTATACATATAAAAATTACTGCAAACAGATATGAAATTGCACTGTATATCTTGATTTTAAAACATTTCAGTGGATAATTATGTAAATGGAAAAGGAGATAATTAATTTTTAAGGTTTTTTACTCAATTTTTACAATTTGCATATGAAAAAGGCAGAATTTCGTGTTTCATAGACATTAGTGAAATAACCAAGCAGGTTTCCAGTAATAAATTATAGTCCGCAGCTTGCGAGAATAGTATTATAAATATAACCATCACAATCCCTCTTCTCTTTATTTCTTTATAGAGATTATACAGCATAAAGTGAATGTCAGATGAGCTGTTTCTTTGAGCATTAGACACACACAATTCACTCATAAAATGAACACATTACTCCATTTCAAAATAGGATCCAATGTTCTTGTAGAGGAAGGGGGTATAAAGAGCGAAAGAGTGAATAGAGAGTCTAACAGACCTGATATCAAATTCCAAACCTTAACATTGTGCCCTAAATAAAGGAGAAATCATTGATGAGCACACAAATCCTTAATGAGGACACTGCATAACTAAATATTAATTTGGTTTTTCTTATTCAGTTTCTGTACAACATGTTCTCAATGGTGCCTCATTCACAGATGTGCAGTGTCTGTATCCCATCCCACCTTTTCAGGCTATTTATCTCCCTTTCAGCGAGACATTCTTTTTTTCTTCTATATGAATCTTGTGCTGTTTTTTCACACTTTATCTTTCTAACTCAGATTACCATGGTAACAAGTTATATAAGCACAAGAAGTGTGCTCACCAAGGTGTTTGATGTAAACATTTTCATCAAATCCAAGGTTCTTTATTGCATTTACATTTTTAATCAACCCTGATGGAATTAATTTACAGAGACCAAAACCTTTACCCAAGCAATTCAGAAATGTTCTTATTCAGGCCCAAAAACTGGATACAGTTATCTGTCGATGATAGGCAGAGTGTATCGTAGGGAGAATTTAAAGTTCAACACAGGGCCAACACAGAAACACACCAAGATGCCTATTTATATTTACTAAAACAAGCTATTTCAAATATTATTAATATTTATGCTTTAGCACTGCTAGAGGAAGTCCAAACACCAGGGCAAGAGAGAACGCAAACTCTACAGAATAAATCCAAAGCTACGATTCAAACTGGAGATCTTTTTTTCAAAGAGACATTACCACACCGCTGTGTTGCTTGTGCGTAACTTTGCATTTACTGATATTGTACATGAAAAATATTTCAAATGCATCTTTGTTCAATGCATTTGTGATTTTTTTTTCACAAGTGAATTGGACAAAATACACAGCTATCTTCAGCATAAGATAGCTCATCTTTTCCACAAGTTGAAAAAAATTTGCATTTCCTTTCCCAGTTATAATACATTGGCATGTGATGCATAAGATATTGAGAGTGGCTTTGCACACATCTGCCACAGGTTCCCAAGTTTCAGGAGAATTGGGGTAAATTCACACAAGCCCTCTTTAGCCCACGTTAATACTCTTTTTTATTTACCTAGAAAATTTGTTTTTTTAGGGAGGTGTGAATTTGTACTCAAACTCTAATGCGGACCAAAGAAGTGAACTCTGGTCCTCCCAAAAGCCTAGATCTCGGTTCAGCTGAAGTGAACTGTGGTGCGGTTCACATGTATATGTGAATGCCAAGTGGTCCTGAGACCGCTCCAAAAGCAGGAAATGCACTACAGCAGAGGGTGCTTGTGTGAAAAACATTCTCCATAGTTTGATGCCTCATCTTCAACTCATGCTGAGCCCATTGTTGAACAGTGTTTGTTTTTCACATTTGCCCAAAGACAAAAGAAACATCCAACAACTGCTAAAATCTGAGGCCATCCCATTGTTGCTTACATTTTTTAGAATGAAGTTGTGCTTAGCGTCTTGTTCAGAGGTTGTTCTGCCATTTCCTTCAGTGGTTCTTAGTGCAGCACCTCCACAGGCAAGAGGATAAACAAGCTGCTAATGGGGTTTCATTTGTTTAACACAGTGAAGTGAAAGCATACCGTATCAACTTAAAATGTAACAAATGTTAAAATTTTTAATGTAATGATTATCATGACATGTAAACAAAAATAGAGTCACGTCAGATTTTAGAAGTTGTATGATTTCATTTTTATCTTTGGCAAAAGACCACCAGCAATTCTTCCTGCTAGCGCAAAACATGCACATTTGCTTTGGTTGTATTTATCCAGAATGCTTTGCGCTACAATTCACTTCCTGCTTTTGGAACGATATTCAGTTGGCTTGGCACATACATATGCATTCAAACCACACCTAATAACCCAGAGACCAGAGTTTGCTTTTTGATTTCTTTATGGTTCCAAGTCATAAATGTCGGGGGTTATTTCTGTGTTTTTGATAGAGATAAGAATAACATTGATGTTGTGTAAAAGATCGACAGCTTGTTGAGTATTTAAAGCTACAAAACCAGCAGCTGAAGAGGCAGTCAACAGACGGGGTGAGGATGCATGCAGTGTGATAGGTTTAGTCATTGATGACAATTGTTGAAAAGATGTAGATGACCTGCATGTAACAAGTGTGCTTAGTTTTCCTGCTAATTACTCTCTGATTCCACCTGAAGACACCTGGAAGATGGCAGCTAACATCCTTTCATCGACATCATTAAATTGACTTTTCACCATAGTGTGCTGTGAAACCCCTGACCTCTATTGCAGTTTCAGAGAAGAAATGATAGAAAAGACCATAACCATCCACCAGTCACTCCAACAGCTTACTACTAAATAATGAATATAGGCAGACATTCCTGCCTACATTTAGAATCAATTAAATGGTGCAGTTGTTGTTGTTGCTTGTTAACAACTGACCTAACAGAACTTATGCAGTCGATCATGAACAGTTTATTAGTTGATAATTTAACCACTAAGAAAAGACACTTAATTTTGTTGTAAAGTTTGCAAAAAGAAAATTGCCATAAACAAAGCATGCAAAATATACGAAGTTTTAGAGAGCATCTGATATTAAACTGGTTAACATGTTGTTTAAAAAGAAAATTGAAAGTCAATACAAGATTCTAGAGGGCCAAAAAACTTAGAGAACAACATCAGCATTTGTTGTAAAAATTACCATGCAAAGTGAATCTATGCATGGGACTTGAAACATACTGCATTTGGGTTGAAGCAGCCGATACCACAGAAAGGATTGCACAGGAAAAGGTAATGAATTCCGCAAAGTATCAACACACTCTGAATGCAAATGTTATGCAGTCAGTACAAAAAGTGAAATGAAACTGGCTTCTGCAGGAGAATAGTGGCAGGAATATTTCAAAATGCAATTGTCCCACAATTTGAGCCTCAGGGAAAAACTGTATGCACAAAAACTCAAAAGTAACTAGACACAAAGTAAACAAGAAAATGGGTATACACAATTTCAAATGTGACAGGAACTGCAGCCTTAAGAGGCTCTTTCGAATTGCATTAACTATTGACATTATGACAGTAAAGATGGACTTTAGCCTAATGCCAAAATCTTTGGTCATGGGAGAAAAAAATACTCTGTGAATCATAAAAAATGAAAGACAAAAAGATAAGGCAACCTGTGCCATTCATTACACAGGGTCTTTATAGAATAACTGTTCTGGAGGAAAGATAACTTTCAACCAATCATGTACATATAGTAGATCAAAATGAGATTTACTGTATCCATTTTTCTCTGAATATTATTCCAGTCATCAATTGAGGAAGGCAAAATCATGTTCGCTGTAGATGGCCTCCTGGATGCCGTTACATTGGGATGCACATGCCCATTTCTGTAAGCCTGCAGCGCACAGCGTGAATGGCACTTGCCAAATAAGAGGAGCAGCAGGATACAGCCTGCAGGTTAGAGCATGTACAGTGGAATACAGCTACAGGAGGAATATTTACAACAGAATGTTACTTAAACATCAAAATAGTGTAGATGGTATTTACAAGGTCAAATTGTGCAATAATGTTTGTGTCTGAAGCTTTTAGTTAATCTAATCACTTCTTCTGCTACAGCCTGTTGAATAGAGAGATATTCTGCGGCAATAACTGTTGCTTACAAGAACAACTCAGAGGCGAGGCTAAGTCAAAGGGTTGTATATCCCCTCTATGATCTGTCTGATTGATTGTGCAAGAATTGTTCATAGGTAATTAATGCATTTGTCCCAGTTAGAGACTTCTGAATTTAGCAGGAAGTACTGTAGTTACTAAGCTAGCAGAGGTGATGGAATAGAAATCTTTAATCAGAAACAATGTGTTAACTTAATTTCCTTGTGTCTTAACCTTTAGAGGGGAGGGAAAAACATGGCAAAGGAAAGAAAAAGTGTTTCCTTCAAAGACTTGGGAAGAATACATAGGGAATGTAATGTTTTTAATAGTATATTAAGGCAAACGAATAAAGAAAGTTAGAAGAGGATGAATCAACAAACATACCAAAAATTATGAACATTTTCTTTTTTCCATTCATTGGTACATTGTTTTAATTTTATCATGTAATATAACATTGTTAACCCACTACTTCAAGGATATCTCTCACGGTCAAACAAAATCCTGCTTAAGGGCAATTTCCAAATCCTTTTGTGTTCCACTTCTTTGTAACTTTCTGATAAGCTCTAATACTTTTATGTTTATTCTCAGAGGACACTGATATGCCATTTTTATATCTTAGTTATTATTCAAAAATAGCTAATGAGGATAATAGGCAAAATGTCCTCAAATTGAAAAAAACAAACAAAAAAAAAAAAACGCTAGTTAAACAATACATATTTTAGACAGTTAAAAAGTAGTATGAAATACACCCACATATATACAGTATAGGGAACATGTGCTCAAATGATGGAAAAATTAAATATGCTTATGAATTATCACTGAAAACTTGCAACATATTAAAGCAAATTAATGCACTCCACACAGGATTATTAGGTCCACATATACAAATCACTTGAATCAAGACATAAATGCCTCTGGTCATAGAAGTACAGCTTCAATGCTTTCCTCATATTCCCAACATGTTTTTAGGCAATTCACAGGAACCCATCGAGAACAGAAAATGGAAAAATGAAGGGAGCTTCACTTCACTGTGAACTAAGATCTGAAATTTTCTCTATGGGTGGATGTCCTTTAAACAGCCTTGGGATTCTCAAACCACATGATCAAACTGTTATTTTTTTAATTTAAGTGGTAGGGAGAGGCCACTTTGTAAGTCATCTTCAGATTTGAGGACTGGAAATTGCTTCCTCTAAGTAGAGGGATTTAGACTTTACCCCACTAGTTTCTCATACAAAACTGACACCTTCAAGGTAAACTTAGTTTGATGCTAAACTGCTTGGACATAGAAAAAAATGTGTTCTATTGTAAAGTTTTAGACCATATGACATAAACATTTTGATTATTTCAAATTTACATAGTTAAGTTTACACAACTTTCAAATCCGACCACATTCTTATGAAGTCATAGTGTTCTTACACATCAGTGATAGTACTAACTGGGCAGGAGCCACGCAATGAAATAAAGAAACTGAAATGTTATACTTTGTGAAACTAAAAAAAACGTAATACATCCCATGATCCCTCTGTGAAATGTAATTTGATGTTGCTGCAGCAGCTACCACTGCACATCTCTCCAATATTAATACCAACAGAGCTACAGAAGAGTAATGATGTGGTCTACACAGTTTCCCAGGAGAGGCAATGACTCTGCGTCTAACGGTTACAGTTGGATAAAGATTAAGACAAAAATATTGCTACTATCTATGCAATGACAGGAGGAGTAAAAGGCAAGAATCATTTGTCAAAAGAATAAAACGTCCTGGATAAAAGTGGTATTTCAAAAACTATAACTTTACAATGATGTCACGTTTATGAACAATGCAGCATTATATTTTACATTCTTTGATTAAGCAACATAGTGTGTGGAGGAAGATGTTTAGTAAAACAAGCCAGTGAGATGTGATGATTCTTGTTGTGCATTAATAACTGGAGTCCTGAGTCAGGTTCCAATTATGCTATTTAATACTAAAATGTGAAATGTGTTCAAGAAATAAAATTAATGTGAACTGAAGGGTCAATCACCATTTTAGCTACTTCCTTGCCTGTGAATAAGTTCTTTGACATGTACTGTATGACTGCTCTTCATCTGCTTATGCTAAGTGCTCCTACTAAACAATCAAACTTGTATGTGACTGTGGAAAATAATTTGTGTGTATTTCTAATACACACAAATGTATTAGGGACTTAAAAGTTCTTTCATTGTATGTCCCTGGAGGTACATGTGTTGCTCCTGCTTACCAATGTATAATTTAAGGCATCATCCAATATTTATCAGAGGTTTGTCACCACGGTGCCAAGAGCAGACTGTCACAGTGTGGCCCATGGTGCCTCCTGATGACTCAACCAAGTCTTCATCATTTGTGCAGTTTTTAACAGTTAATATTTTGCTTTTGCTTGTTAATTTGACCAGCTAAAAGGCCATTTAGGTTTAAAAAAAATAGTGAAAAACTAAGATAGGGAGAGAGAGAGAGAAAGTGTTTTGAAAACTGACTTACTGCAGGAATTCAAAATTTTGTTCTTCTTGTCTGTTAGGTTGAAGCCAAACAAGTTATTTAACCAATGAATCATATACATAGCACCTTTTTATTAGTACTTTTTATTGTTTATGTATTTTCAGCCATTAGTTTTTAAATTTATTCATTTCATTATAGTTTGTTTCCTCTCCTGAAAGCTTGTCATTATGACTCTCTTCTAAATCCCATTTAATTAATGTAATTTTTTTTCCAACATGTTTAAGAAAATAATGTTTATTAATAGAAGATTGAATACTAGGTTTATGGGACTAAATTCCTTATTCATAATATTATTTTAAAACCAAATAAACATTTTGTTTGAAAAACATTTCAAACGTTACCAAAAAAATACGCATCTGGAAAAGAGGGGGATGCCAACCATTGGAGCAAACGTGCTGCAGCTCATGTGTAGACATAGACTGTCTTGGTTAGTTCTGTCTCTTCATGCTATCCCAGCCGGACTCATTGATGCTGAGAGAATAAATCTGCAGGGGCTGCACCATCTGTTGCAGGACTAGTCTTTGTATTGCTTGGGGTAGCTTCTTAAGACTCACGCTGTTTGCTTTGGCTCATTGTCAGAGCACAAAATGGACTTGTAACTTGGGAATTTGAGACATATGGCATAACTGACAAGAATCTAATCTTTTGTTCTTGATTAGTGGATAAGCAAATGTAAAACCACACCTTTTTACTGAGTGCTTTGATTTTTGATTAAAAGTGGCACATTATGGGTTAGAGAGCTATTTTTTCCAGCTTGTTTTCTAGTTTTAGATCTTTCATTGTTGTTCCACAATGGAACTCCTTTCTGAGTTGGTGTGGCACACAAATGTCAGCCAAAGAGTGGGTATACCAAAATAATGCTTTTATGTTTTGATATTCTATTAAGTTTTGCTGTCTTTAAAACTGAGTGTGTCATTGCAAAGGCCTTCTTTGCAACATGCAGAGTCAATTTGGGAAGAAAATCTGTCCTTCTGTCAGAGTTGTAAACATGTGGGGTTTGATAACCTCCAGTGGGATCTTTAGTTGTAGCATGCCCAAAGTTAAATTTGACAGAGGTATGTGATGCTTATATTTTCTTCCAAACGCTCTGTGACTTCCAATGACCCATTAAGTCCTTAAAATGCAAGGACATTTTCAATAAAAATTTCGAACAGACTTAGTCCAGAATTCTCTGAAAGCAAAGGTGACTAAGATATGAATGCACTGTGCGCACCTAACATACCACAATACAGCACAGTTAAGATGTACTTGTCGGATGGGAAGACTATTCCAAATTGAAAGCTTTAAATTTGAACAATCAAATTTCTTCAGTTTCTCCACGACAACGCCCACATGAGCAACTGTACAAATTTACACAGAAGTATTAAACTTTAAATAAAAGCTAAGATGAAATATAGCAACAACTCTAAAATTTATCAAACTGACAAGCAAACAAAAAAGAACAGAGTACTGTATGTGCATTTGTGTGAAACTACTGCTTAGGGGGGAGTCAAAATAAGTTCCTCCTACTAAACAGTGAAATGTTATCTCTTTTGATGTGTCACATGTTTCATAATATTTCAATATGTGCTTTGGGGGGTGCTAAAGGACAGAAAAGCACAACAAATATGCATGAAAAAATATACATGTGTGCATTCACCCTACTCCTGTCTTGCATTCCCTTGGACCTTTCTGTGCCCTCTTCACAGTTTTGAAATAGCCTTGCAGTAGCTTGTAGATGTCGCAACACATAAAATGACAGCGACATCTCCAAAGGCAAGAGCAAAGTCTTTCATGCTGAGCAAACTGTTTTAAAAGTCTGAAGGTATGCATAAACAGAAAAATGCAAAGGGTCCTGTTTAGTGCTGGGTCATAAATAGAGTACAGGTTCTCCTAAGGTTATATAACAACTTATTGAGTACAAAAAATTAGAAACAGACTTTATTGTCCAATAAAAGTGGAAGTTAAGGTGTAACAAAAGCATCAGATATATGGGCTCGCACAAAAGACCTTTAAAATGGTAAACTACACAAATAAAGCACAAGATTAACAATAAAATATTGTACAACACTACAACATAAAAAAGACTCCAGTTATTAGAAACAGAAATATCAGACTCACAATCCAAAGTATCTACTACTGATTCAGAGTACTTTGTGTGTTAAATGTTAAAGTCAGTGTATTTACAGTACAATTACCCCTGAAATGTTATTAAAAATAACTAAAATATGCAACTTAGGCATATACATGTATTAGCCAGTTTAATAGTTTTTCCTGCCTATAACAAAAGGTGCAACGCAAGAATTTAAGAGAACCTGTTTTTTTTTTCAAAAACCGTCTTGATGCAGGTTTGCTGATGGTTCAATACTTTTTTGTGATTGTTTCTCTTTTAATCAAAAGTTATACTGTTTAATCAAAAATAAATAATTATTTGAGTTTTTTGTGTTAAATTTAAATGTCATTTTCAATACTTTTGTGTCAATCACAAAGTATTGAAAATACCCTCTCATTTGGAAAGAGGGTGGTGGAGTGGAGGGAGGGTGTAGACAGGTATCCTGTAAAAATCTACATTTATTTTTTTTTTTTTAGCTTTATACTAATCAAAAACATACTTGGATATATATTTTGATTCTTTCATACATGTTTGAAAATCCTTGAATCTTCTGGTTGCAGCCATTTGGAGGTGTCTCAAAAGCCCCATCAGAACAGTTGCAGCAGCACCTGGACAGCTGCACATCTGTTGAACTTAAGTTACAAACAATTTCTTGGTCCAATGTGCCTAAACAGCCTTTATAGTTGTAAATGGCATCATGGAGGAGACACTGTTATCATGTGCTGAAGGGAGAGTGCTGGTAAGAATATAATTTTTTTCAAGAGACAGAGGCCAATTTCGAGGTGTCAAATTGTAAAGTTATTTTTTAGATCTTTTTTGATATAACCTGAATGCTTTTGTATATAATAACTGAAGATAACATTACTTGAAGGTGCTATAAAATGGTACTATGTGAATGGAAAATACATGATACCGCCACTTTAAAATATATCTTGCTCTGTTATGTTCTTCCATTTTGCTCTAAAGTTTTTATTAACTTAGTCTTATAAAATTCCATTCCTGCTTGTTGCCAATACCCTCAGTCCAGTATGTTTAAAATTTTGCAACAGGTTAATAAAAATCTCCCTTTTTAAAGGACTTTTTGGCTCTTGTGGCCTTTATTTCACAGTACTTTGACAAGAAATAGGGTTGTGGAAGAGAGGGAAGACATGCGGCAAAGGTCAATGGGCCGTGACTCGAACCCATAACAGCTGAGGACTGGAAACCTCCATGCATGGATTTGTGGGCTTTACCCCGTGCGCCACAGCTGCAACCCTCTTTAATGAAAAAGTATTCATCTCATTGAACTTTCTACAGTTTGTGTGGCTTCTTGATTTTAATGTGGACCATATTTCACTAAGACTTGTGTTTTTCCTGAGGTGCTGCAGTGGCACAGGGATAGAGCATAAAACCCATACCGAGTCCTTAGTCCTCAACGTGGTGGTCATGGGTTTGAGTACCAGCCAGATGACTTTTGCAACATGTCTTCTCTCTCTCATAATCCATTTTCCTGTCTGACCACTCAAAAAAAGGCCACTAGAGCCGATAAAACCTTTAAAAATAAAACAGTTTTTCCTAACAATGAAGTACAATGAAGTACTATAGTTCCTAGATATGTTTAGACAGTAGTAGTGGGAGTGAATCTTGTTCAGCTATAACTGTAATTTGATACAGTTATAGCTGTGATCAAAGTGATTTAAAGGAAAAGTAAAGTCTGGCAAGAACAATATGCCATTAAGACAGCTCTAAAATTATACTTGGAGAAGCTGAGTCTGTGGCTATCTTTAGGTCAAGACACATGACAATACATGTAACGATAAGAGTGATGGACGGAGTAAGATTGAGGACAGTCTGATAATATTGTTCTAGATGATGTGGATAAGTGCTGTATAAGTAGTGAAAAAGATCCAGTCACCAACTTCCAGCTGCCCATCTATCCATCAATGTAAGTGCGAGTGTGTACGAGTGAGTGTGGGCAGGTGAAGGGCAATTTCACCGAAGAGTTCATTCCCTGCCTTCATCTGTCAAGCTTGGCAACATTAGAGGAAGCTGTGTGTCCCATCAATTATTCTCCTCAATACATCTATAATTGATGACTGCTACTTAAAATAAGACACAGAGGGACTGACAAGTCACTGACCTAAGTTAAGGAACTAAATTGTAGTCTTGGTGCATGACTTTCTTCAGGTGTATATGGATAACTCTTTTAAAAGGAAGGCATATCTGTGTTTTCTCATGTCCTTTCGAAACTCAGCTTATCTTATGCTTGCCATATGTGAGTGACAAAATGAATTTACTACAGTGAAGTGACAGCCTTCCTGATCTCGCTATTTCTTGGCCTCGGGACATGAAATCTGACAGTACACTGACATTCAAAGGACAGGGGTAACAAAAACAGGCACTTTCTCAGACTGTCATACAAGGTCTTATCCAGTAAATGAATTCAGGAGACAAGTTCACGTGAGAGAAAATGGTAGCTGTCCATCAAAACTGAAGTGAGTTTTGTTTTCAGCTTTAGTTTTTTGTAGAGAATCTCCCACCAGTGTTCCTTGTGCTAAGTCAGGATTCACACTTGTAGCATCTGATGCTCTGATATCAGTTTGGCAAACAGCACATTTAGTGTAAAGTGAATCCGATTCATAGCTTCACACTTTTTGCTTTTGGGGATCTGTTGAATTTGACCTTTTATATGGTTTAAAGATAAACCAGTTCTACCATCCACCTTGCTCACAGCATTAGGTACAAAAGTTTTTTCCCGGTCTTCCTTCCTGACTTGCTCTGAAACAGTATCAAAGGTTTTCATACAACCCTTTTGTTTAGTCTCTAAAGTGGCTAATGACCATGGTATGTGATAATTACTGTACCTTTCTGTGCTTAGAGAGAGTTACAGATGTGAAAAAAACTACCTTTCCTCAAGTACATAGAGGCACAGAACAAATGAATGAAACAACAAAAAGCAGGGCAATATTTCACTGTTTAATCTTAATATATTAAGTGAGTCATATTGGCAAAAAGACACTTGTGGCTCTGAAGCTGCAGAGCCATGATCTAGCCGATGAAATCTGTGAATGAAACAAGTGCAACCTCTTAATGTTTATTTCAATGTTAAAGTAAAACTTTGAAGGTGGGAACAGATAAGTTACGGTTTCTGTGCCAGCACATATGATCATAAGAAACTGATTTAGTATTATGCCTTCACTAGAGCAGCAAAAACGAGGGCTAGGACAGTTCTGCAGGGGCACTGACCATTGATGGTCTCTGACTAAAACCATCCATGGGGGGTGGATATGTGGGAGTTTTGCAGGTCTTGATGGAAAACTTCAACAATCCAGAGCAGACAATTTAAAAATCAACTTCAATGTGTTAGCCTTTCTTAAATTCATTCAAATTATCTTACAATGCTTAATGAATTTCTGGAACCTATTTCTATCTATAATATACTAGTTATGTTTTAAAGAAAAATATGGGAAATTGTTTTCTGCCCAAAACTCCTCCTATTCTCCTTGCACTTCTTTATCCCTTCTGTCCTTCCTGTGTCTGGTCTTGTCTTGTCTCAAAGCATGCCAGTGGCCTTGTCTCTCCCCATGTGGCCAGCTGTGTCATAGGTGATCCATCACCACAGGTGGAAGCTTATTACTGGGCAAGCCCCGTGGGCCCGCCGATCCTGACAAATCAGCTATAAATGCCAGCCCTCAGCCAAGTGCTCTGATTGGTTCTGACAGGCACAGTGGGCCTTATGCCAGCTTTTTGCCCCCAAGACCCCCAAAAAAAACAGGTGTAGGAAGGTATGTGTGCGTGTTGTGTCTTAACTACATTATTCAGCACCTGCTGTTGGGGGTTTATGTCACAGGTTTCTGTTCCCTTGTTCCCTTGGCCCGAGAGTACACACTGTAGGAGTCAGCTGTGTGTGGGAGAGGAGCTGTGTGTAAGCTCATTTTGTGGGTTGATGTGCCCATGTTGAAGTGTCACAATAGACTGTAGTCTCTGTGTCTACAAGCACATTCAGCATTTTTTCTTAAACTCAACCCAATGCCAACTTTTTTTATGCAATATGTCCTTTCTGTGAAACTTTTTGTGCTGATACAGAGCTTTAACACTAATTTACCACACACTCCAAGTCCAAGTTTGTCACTTTGATAAAGTCATCACCATGTTCACAGCGCCAGACCTGGTACATGTAAAAATATTGATTTAAGTGTAAAGGAGATGCAAGTACTATACAAGTGCTTTATTGCTACAGGCTTTATATTAACTTTTACATAACAGTATGTTTATGTACCATGGACAGCGAACTGCAATATTGGCATAATAAATTAGAATTCAGGTCAGATTTGTTTTGGGTTAGGACTATAACAACTGTCTTTCAACAGAGCTATTTTAACAATCATCAGATCAATAAGAAAAATGTCATGTCTAGTTAAATACAGAATGTAAGGAGAAGTCAAGCATATGCAAAGCATATGGTGTTCCATCTATTTAAATATTCTGTTCTTTTCTTATTTTTCCATATTTCTCAACTGTTTCTCCACATTTTCCATACATTTGAAACGCATTAAAAACAAAAAGGTTCATGTCTCCATATTATGTATGGTTGAAAGTGGATCAAAAGCAGCTCAAATTCATTTTACATGGGTTTCATTTCCCGTCTTGCCGTCATTTGAAGTTAAAATCATCAGTGTTCGGTCTGTTATCTTTCTGATTGCCTCAGAAGAAAAAAAGCTTAAAAGCAGGATTGTTGGCAGTTGTGACTCATCCATTTCTGTTCGCTAAGAATAAGCCTTTCTGATTCCAAGTAAGCAGTAAAGTTATACAACACTCATTACTAGAAGTTACTGAAGGCCAGGATTATTCCATCACACACATAGCCCCATTTTTATTGTTACATTTGAATGCAGTTAAATTTAAAACCAAACAAAGATGTTGTTCTTAACATATTAAGATAGTTTTGGTAACTAATGACAGAGCAAATAGTTCAGAACAATCATTTCAAGACCCCAAAGCAGTACCGCGTTATCCAGTTTAACAATGAAGTTGTTTGAGAAATGGCAAAAATCAAAAAAAAAAAAAAAGGGTCAAAACATACAACAGGACATTAAAGGGAACCTTCATAGAAATGAAATCTACTATTAGGATTTTTTTTTTTGCCAGCATGTTCTCACTTTCATGAAATCAATTCAGAAAGGACTGAATTCACACTTTTTTTTATTCACATACTTTTTTATTCACACTTGTTTAGTAATTTGAATACAAATGATTCCTTGTTCACACTGAATGTATGTACTGTGTTCTGCTACTGGCACAACTTGGTATTTCCACTGGTAGGAAGTGTGGACAATATGCCCTCTAAATTTTAACATCATTAAAGAAAACAAGTGTATTAATGATACCTGAGTGAGTGAAGAGGTGAAAGGATGAAGAATGAATTCATATCAAATATTGATCTAGGAAAAAAATAAATAAATTCTGTTGATTGCACTCAGTGCTTTAAGTGGGCTGGTAGTTAGAGCCAAAAGTGGTGGGACTTTGATGCTTTAGTGACGCAGACTTCTTTCATAAGTTCATAATAATAATTTCCAGAGATTGTGTTCTTCTGGATAACGGCTTCACAAGTGGAGCAAAATGTCTGGACATGCAGAAGTTTGGAAAATGAACCAACTTGTTGCGAAGTCTGTTTTGTTTTGAATCATTCAAAGATTTCTTATTTCCATTGTAGTTTGTTTTCTTACTTCAAATTTCCTCCTAAGTAAAAAATATTTACATTTAAAGGGTCGACTGTTGCTCAGTGGTAGTAATCTTTGAATCAGAAGGTTCTAGGTGCGATTCCAAATTTCTCCTATCACGTCAATATGACATGTGACTGAATACAATCTCTTGCCCTCAGAAAGCGGTTTCATGTTATCTGGTAGTATAGATGTACAAATCTAAACATTCATTTTGGCTTTACTCATTTTCATTAGTTAACCAGAACTGAGTCCATCTAATTAAACAGGTGGGGCATTAAGTCACTTTTAATATACTGTTAGTTTCCCTTGACTTCCCTTTGGTAAGAGTGGATATTGTGCTAATGCATCGGTGTATCATCAGTAAATATGTTGTATTACATAATTGGGGGAGGAGGAGGAGATTATATGTCTTTTAAAATGCACATCAGAACAGATTTATGAATGTTTAGTTACATAATATGTTGGGAAGATAAGTTTTGAATGTATTCATTAAAACATTTTTTTTATGAAAAAAATGTTTTTTCATAAAAAAACATTTTTTCTGAAAAAAACAAACAAAAAAAAAAACAACATTTTTTGGCTTCTCAAAAATGTTTTTGAGAAGCCAAAAACACACTTTTGGCTTCTCTTCCAAAAGTGTGTTTTTAATTGTGTTGACTGTTCTGAACCTAAAAGGCAATACATGTCAGTAAAGATTATCTGATAGCCTAATGAATATTTTGTTGTGTTAATTGACTAAAGGTCACTGTCTGCACTGTTCATATCAAGAAAGGTTGCTGCTTAAGTAACAGGTTTTCTGAGAACTTTTTATTATTACGTAGCAGGATAACATGGAGATTCATTAAATATTATGTAGGATGACAGTCAAATCATCAGAAGCTTAACTTAAGACTAGCATGAGTAATATTAATGAAATAAAAATAGCTGAATACCACTGCATTTAGAAAGTTGATAGAAATATGCTTAACATGCCCTTGATGATAATTATGTCTGATATGTAATTAGAGCATATTTCAGCTCACGCAGAAGGAAAAAAAATGCATTTCTGTTAGTTTGTGGCTCTGCATACAGTATATGCCATTTAATGAAACCTTTGGATGTCCTTTTCATCTTCACATCCCAAAATCCCTCACAGCAGGAAGCAAAAAAACACAACACAGGAACAGTTCTTAATAATATATGTGCACACACATGCGGGCCCACTCTATAGCCCTGATGGCCTTCAGCCACTTCCTTTCAAGCTAATCAGAGGAAAGGAGAAAGTGCCAGTACATCAGATGTTGCACAGCAGGTAGATGACCTACTGGGATGGAAAATTTTGTCTGCGGGTCTGTGTTTCTGTGTGTGTAAAGGGGGGAATGGCTATGGGTTATATCTGTTCTTAGTTATATACACTTTGGACAAAAAAATAAGTAAAATAAAATAACAAATGCCATGAAACTAAAAGGGCATCAGTTAAATGTGCCTAATGAAATTATTGGTGGATATTTAAAATAGATATGCTACCAACATGTAAAGGTTTCTCAGTTTCCAATTTTGATCAGGGAAAACGTTGCTTCTTAACTGTTGGTGTGGGAGCTAAATAAAGAGCCCAAATATTTTACTTCTAGTCATGGTCTGGAGAGTGACTGGAGGTAAAATAGCATATGACAAAGCAGAAATAATTGAAGAATAGCTCACAGACAACCAATACAAAAATGATGTAAATGTTTTCCGATTTGCTCACTGAATTGGATAATCTAATATTAACCTAACCTCATCTTCCTCATAACACTTTTCACAGGGTTTGGAAGCCTGTGAAAATGTGTGTGAAAATAAATTATTGTGCTTTATACAAAACTGAGAGGTTATCACATTCCCAGAGTCTGAATACAAGACGTCTCCTTACTAGAAGGAAGAACAATAATGGTTTTCACACTGCAACTTCCTAAATGCTTGAAGTCTGTTGCCATTAGATGTGGGTTTCACTGAAAACTATGACCTTTCAAATTATAAAACTGCAAAAATTCAACAAGTGAGGGAACAAATGGACAAAATTCTTAAAAATAGATTTTCAACATATAATAGTCACGCAAGCATTCCTTTTCATTTTTGTGGCACATTTTGCAGGTGCCGAGAAAAGAAAAAACAACAGAGGAAAAAAGAAAAAATCTCATTCTTGTATACCAGAACTAATAAGCAATCCACTACCTCTTAATAATCTCATAAGGTAATGAATTAAATGAAAGAAAACTTCTGTACCTGGAAGTCTTGATTGACAAAATTACATATTTCTATCTTGTCTTGCTCAAGATTCTGTTTACAAGCAGCTGATAAAGTTATGGTCTTATGATTTATTGATTGTCACTTTACAACACCTAACATTAAAGAGTAAAATCAATCAAATTAGCAATTATGTAGTCTATGGCCAAAATGCCATTTTTACAGGACATGTTCTTAATTAAAATGGCAGACACATAGCAACAAAATGTCTTCCTTCCACAGTAATGAGTACATTAAGAGACTGAAATCCCACTAAAAGCAATAACGGTCTCCTGATTACCTCATACAAGGATAGTAAAATGTTTGAAGAGTCATTCTCAATGAGAATAGAAAATGAGGGGTTTTATTTCCTAAAAGGTTCATCAGGTCTTAGCATGCATTATTATGTCAAATAATAAAGTCTGAGTCTAGATCTGAAAGGGTGCAATGGAAACATATAAAGGTGATAGACTATCTAAGAATTGGGTCTTACCTTGTTTGAAAAGATGTTATTGGAGCAAAAAAGAGAAACAAGGGTAGGAGGGAAAAGAAGAACAGGAGAAAGTGAGGACAAAAACAGAATGTCAGAATTTTTCAAGGCAGTCAAAATAGAATTATAAAATCGACAGATGAACACTTGCAGTTATCCACAAAACGTGGACAACAGTTAAATAGCAGGATTTAAGGCTGCTCGACAAATTTACAAGTGGGAAATTCACATAAGAAATCCAGTTGATGCAGCTAAGAAAGGTTTTCTATTTTATAATTATGAATATGAACCCAAGTTCACTTCTTTAGACATGCCCTGACAACCGTAAAACACTCAAAATGGCTAAAACCGCTAGTTTTGGGATTAGAAACATAACAAAAGCATGAACTGATGTAGGGGTAAAGTGACCTGGTGCCTAATTGGTTTCGTCATTGTTTTGATCGACTTACCATTCTATGTAAAGCATAAACTCCTTAAAACCATTAAAAATGTATTAAAGACTGGAAATTAATATTTGGATGACCATGTAAACCAAAGTTAGATTTTGCATTACAATTAAATCAAAAACAATTACAGAAAACCATCAGGTAATAAAAAGCAAGTAAATACAATGAACTTATATTAAAAAACAGAGGGACAGACTGTGATTAATAAAAGGGATATTAGCCTTGAGCTGTAATTCCTACAAGGAGGACAATTCTTCATCACTTGACTGCAACTTGAGCCAGATGGTATCTTCGCCCAAATGGCCTCAACATGTTAATGTTATTTCCCCCAACATTGATTGGTTACTGTTTTCTGCTTGGTCAAGACCTTCTCTTTGGCACAGTGCTTCATGTATTGTCTTCAAGGAGTACATTAGCACAAACAAATCAATCTGTTGTTGTGGTTTCCGTCCAACTAGGTTGGAAAGCAAGATGACAGTTTTAACTAAATTCTATCGATATCTTGCCTAGAGGTGCTTTAGTTAAAATTGAGATTTTTTCTGATTTATTATTTTTATGATTCTATTCCTGAACAAGAAATAATGCCTTGAATGTTCACAAAGAAGGTATCTGCATCACACTGGCCTTTTTAAGTTTAATCATTTTTCCAATTCTGCCTGTCAGATGCATTTTTAATGCTCCTTCCCTTAGTTGTTTTATATCAGTTGCAAAGGGATGGAGTGGACTGAGATATTAGTCACATTTGTTTTGTTTTCTATTCCTTAGAGTAAATGCACCTTTGGGGAAAAGATGATTCAAAGAGTAATTTTTCTGACTTTTTTTTTCGGTTGCAACACAAGCAATCCTGGAGAGGTACCATATATGGGTATTACTACAAACAATGGGAACATTTACAGAGACAGAGATAATTTATTTGGCAGTGTTCTGACCTGGCTCAAAGGCCAAAACAAAAAAGAGAGGGCCAGTAGAGAGAAGTTAGCTGGCAGCAAGACTTTATTGCTGAAGGCTATACTAGGTTCTAATCAATAATCAGTGTTGCATTATGGGTAAATGCCTGACCTAACCACAAGGATCCTGCAAGGGTTGTAACACCTCCTTCCTTAAGATGGTGTGCAAATGGGGTCACCAAAACAAGGTCGCTTCACTCCCTTCCATTTCACTGCAACCACTGCATAAGTATAATCCTTAAAGACTGAAACACAAACATGCCTGAATTTAAATGTGACCAATAGTAACTTTTTTTTGTCACAAGTAGTGACTAAATACTAGTATTCTATTTGATGTTAAACACTCACAGACCACCTGCCTTAAAATTGCCCCGCAATAACACATCTTAATATAAAGAACCTGAAATGAAAATATTAGGTTCTTAACTTGCTTACTGTTGTTTTCTTTGTTCATCCTAATGAGAAAGGTGGTGCTGTCTGGTAAATGTGAATGGCCACAACCAAGCCACAAAGAGGTCTAATCAGGGCATTTTGAGTTATTTACAGATTCTGAAAGTGTGGATTCTAAGCTTTCCAAAACATGGAAATACAAAAAAGAAATTAAGTGTTGTGTGCATTAATAAAATTTAGGACTATTTGTAATTTAAAAGCTCAATAAAAGACAAATAAACTTGAGTTGCTATGGAAGAAGCAAAAATCCTCTTCTACACCAATAAATCTAAAAAATAATCCACCCATTTGTGTTTGTCGATTGCTTTTAACTAATTTAATTTAGTAATTTTTAATTAAATAATAATAATAGCTGTTGATGTGTGAACAGGGTATTATAAGCAAGCAAAGTCATAAAAAGCAAAGAACAAATCTCAATAACAGACAAGTCCTACCATTGTCATTATAAAAGAATCAAATCGCTAGTGAATGATATACATTTTTTTAGCAGGCATGATTTGCCTTCCTCCGACAAGTAATCCTGGCATTATTTTCTTTCCATCGGTATCTTCAGTTTTTCTTTTGAGTGACCCAGTTTTAAGCCATTTACCCATTATTATTTTAAACACAATCATTTGGTAAGCTAGCTGGACGCGTCGCATTTTGAGATCACGTCATGGCAAATAAAAGGTTGATCACATGCAGTACCTTGCGGATCACTAGAAGGCGCCCGCGGACCACAGTTTGAGAAAGACTGCTTTAGAGCAAAGAGAGAGGAAAAGCACATCACACAGTTGAGGAGAATTCAATTATCTCTCCAGCTATCACAGAAATGAATTTCAGGGCATCCAAGATCTTAGGAGGGGACGTAACCAGGATATTTGATAGAACAGTTATCAGAAGAAATCTAGGTTGTTGATCCCTCTCACCTTGTAATCGCATCTGATGACAATGGCTCTTTGTGTGAATGTATGTGTATGTAACATAAGAAATCCATGAAACCCCACTTAAGTTACTACGACCCATTAGTATGAAATAATGAGAAATAAAAATAATTTTCTAACTATCGTTCTTCTCTCTGAATTCAAACAGGAATTGGTATCTAAGACATCCTAAAGCAACATTTGAAGTTGACTTGATGTACTTTGGCATTGACACAGGGCAAGAAAATGGAAAAAGCTGCAGAACCTCCACTCCATCCACCAACAACAAACAGTGACGATAAGTGAAAGGCAGAAAAAAACAATAAAAGGGATATTAGCCCTGAGCTGAGTGATAAGAGGGGGATGTAAGCAGCTTCCTCTTATCTATTCAGACAGAAACAAACCCTGTCATTCCAGCTCCAAGCCAAAAGCCAAAACAGCCTCCAGACACTCAAATATACAAATCTATGAACAATACAACACACATTTTCTTACTTTATCATGAAATTATCCATCAAATATCATCAGTGGATTCAAAGGGCATTTTTGTGAGCCGAGAAAGCAAATCCATTTCTTTTTTCATAATCAAAGCTGTCTGACAGGAAACCCCCTCACAAAATCCATGACAAAAATATGATTAAAGCTTGAGCTATTCTGGCAAGTTCAAGTTTCTTGAATATTTGCTGAAGTCAAATTTATTTTTAACATAAACTCTACATGTCACACATGTAGAGTGTGACATGTCAATAAAACTAAATGTTTAAGAGTAGTGATTCCAAAGTCTGCTCTTTTCTGAGCTTACAGAAAATCCCTTGACTTAGGAGAAAGCTGAGTCAAGGGATTTCTCCCCTTGACTCAGATTGTCTATGGTTGACCGGGCCAATCAGTGAACAGAAGATGTTGCGAACAATAATGTAAATTTTCTGCAATGATTTAGAGTTGTAGTTCGCCTGCAGTTTTAGCAAAGGCAGCAGAGGAAGTGAATGGAGCCATTCAGTCTGTTTTGGCCACGCTTTCAAATATTAAGTTAACATTAATAGTCACCTTATTCGGATGAGCACTTCTCTCTTTGCAGTGGAGGACAGTTGTTTACAGCTCAGGCAATTTCTGGTAATCGTCTTAGAGTTGAGCTGGCACATTCCATATGTCATGAACAAACTTGAACGATTGGGTAAAATTTTAAATCTTGACAGAGTCCACTCCTCCAGGAAGCAATCGTTTCTCAATAGCTGAGAGCCCAGTCCCTCTGTACGAAGCAAATAGCGTAGGACAAGGTGTTGGGTTTCTCTAGGATGGTAGTGTGGCCTATATATTGTTGTTTGAATGCCAACGTGACACCCAACAGATTTACAAGATTTACAGGTTTACAAGCAGTGCATCATGACTTTCGCTATGATGCTGCACTTGAGATACAGTATATGTAAGTATAAAACTAAAAGAAATTGGTTTGGGTTTATTTCAAATGTAATGGACACAGACAGAAAAGGAAAAGGGTAAGGTGGGGGAAAAGACTGAAATTGCAAGTACATAAGAGGAGAAGAGAGATAGAATGGGGAGAATACAAAACTACAAACCCTATACTTTTACAAATGCAGAAACAGAGAAATAAAAATAGAATAGCTTATCTTTAAGAGTTTAAATTATTAGGATTTATGAATAAAGTATCTATCACTAACACAATAAAGTACAGAGACATTTTAAAAAATAAGATGTCAAAAATCCCTAAAGCATTTTTTTTATTCTAGACAATACAAATTATACAGACTACAAAAAAGGTTGTAGAAAATGAGAATTCAACACTTGTAATTAATCTTATTCTGAGGGATAGCCTTTAAATTACAATACCTAGCAAAACTCCCATGTGATGTTTTTTTGTGTCTCTTTTCATGTTATTCGACTTTGCTGCAAATGAGGTTTAACAAGACAATAGGGAACATATGGTAGTAGTGAATGAAATGCACATCAGTGTCTATCACTGTCCAGCTGTACGACACATCACAATCACTATCTGCAAGACAATGCAAAGTCAAAGGCGCCTATCGAGCCTGCAGGCTCTCTGCCCATTATACTTTGCTCTTGCTGTCAGGCTGGTGTTAGGTACTCATTAAGCCTGAAGAATAATGCTATAAAAGAAAGGTAAAATGCCTCTCTCTGGCTTCACTTCTTCATGATTTAAAACAGTATCTAAAATGAAAAGTAGATTGGTAGAGTGGCAACCCAATAAGTGGCTTATATTGTCTATGTAACAGATAAAAAACAATATAGTGAAAAAAAATTCAGGCAGGTTGTACTGCAGTTACATTTTCTTACATTTTAATGGATATTTTTCTATTTTTGTTTATTTTTACCCTATCAATAGTCCCTGTCTTACCTGGAGGTGATAGCTGTCACTGTTGGAAGAATTTTAATGACAGAAGCTGAGCAAAACGTTGCTAAGAAAAGGGCCAATAGAAGATTAGATTTGTAACACGTTTTCACACCTTGTAGTCTTGTAAACAGTTCAGTTAGGTACAAAAAGTGCAACATTTGCAGTTTGCTTTCAGATTGCACTGTGTCAAATGAAGCAAAGACTTTGAGAAACCTGTTCACCTCCTCTCCTGTGGTGGCGCTGCACCAAGAACCGCTGAAGGAAACATCACAAAAAGCTCTGGAAGACACTGAGTGCACATTCTGGCTTCACAAAATGTAAACAGAAATGCAAGCATCAGAATTTATTGGTGTAGAATTTCTCTTTTATAGCCCTGTGCTATAGTTTGCTTCCTGCCTTTGGAGCGATTTACATTCTGCTTGGCATTCTGCTTATACATTCAACCTCACCAGAGCTAATTTAAACTGAACTGAGTCCTGGGTTATTAGGTAGATCGGAGTTCAAGTGCACTTTCACACCTCTGAAAAAACAACAACAACAACAACAACAACAAAAAAACAGGCAAACAAACTAGAGATCAATTAAAGTGGACTGAACAGGGCTTGTGTTCAATTAAAATATTAATTACTGAATACAAAACTTCAAAAGGTAGTTGTTAAGTTTTTCACTAGTTAGTGAACCAATCAAATTATTTATCTGACATGGTTGATCACTTATTTGCTATTTTGTGTCTTTGCATTTTTGGTGATTTTGTACCTGACATTTTTGGGTTGGGAAGGGAACCACCTGGTAATGTTTGGTTCATTTGTTTGTTTTGGCACCCAATGACTTAAACTAATTTTCTATATTGCTGTCAAGTTTTCTGTAAGTAAGCGTTGCTATATTACTAAAATATATATATTAAAAAGACATCAACTAAAATTATAATGGCTTGATCATGGGTCCAAATTTGACGTCTTTTATAATTGGCAGAATTGGGAATAACATAGAAAATAAATTGTAAAAGAGTGCAATACCTTCAGATAATCAAATACAGATGAACGAATCTCAATAAAATGCAAAGTTGAGCCTTTAATGATTATTTATGTACATAGATAAATCTAATTGCTTATCAGAAGAGAACAGAAAACAAATGTTGTAAGGACATGGTATAAAGGAAAATTCTTATGGATGTGAAGAAAGGAGTGCAGAAATGTTTGTCATGTCTGATTTATATGCACAGATATTTTAGTTTTCTTCAGCTGAGAAAACTTCCAGTTATTCTCTTTTCTGTCATTCATGTACTAAGAAGCTAAAAATATAGATAAAGCGAATTAAAAACAACTTGCATTAATTTAAGTGTTTTTTAATATGACAAACATGCCGAGACAGTATAACCAACTTTGCTCGGATAAAAAGGAGAGCATTCTCTCTCATAACATCTTTTGACATAATTAAAAATACTGGGAAAAAAAAAAAATCACACTCCAGGATGTGAATTCAGGGAATGTTCAGCCCTACATATACACAAAGTCATGTTTTGTGCACACTCAGTAATATTATGGGTTGACAGAACTGGGACACCAATTGTGAAGTTAAAAGACCCCGTAAGGCATTATGTCTACCACTCAATGGTTAGTGCTGGCAACTAAACTAGTCCAAGCTTTAAGTAATGATGGCAGCATGTGGCTCACAAGGGGGTGCTTTAAACTGCAAAAATGTCTGCAGTGCAGTAGTTTGTGTCTGCATTCACACACAAACACACAAGTACTCGAATGACACAGGCACAAAGTTAGTAAATGACATGTGTTTGGAAATTAGTGGTGCTAAAACAGCTCTCTAAAGATTCCTGTAAGCACTCAAGTAAAAGAACACAAACAACAAAACATGCATTCAACCACATATCTGTAGAGACATATGACAAAACACTTTTAGCACTTTTTGCTCAACCACATGGAATAATAAAAAGGAGGCGGGAAGGAATGGGAGGATTATAAAAAACGTTTTACTTGCATGTGGCTCTATGTCTGTCTTTGCCACTCAGAGAGCAGATATAACCATGTGGGTGAGATTTTATTCCTTTTATATGCCTCTTGTTCTACACTTTTGTGATATTAATTGCATAAACCATACTGACATTGCTTTCTCTCTGTGGCTCAAGGTAGCAATTAACTGTGGTTTAGAAAAGATCACAAAATATTAAAGTACTGCTACATAAATGGGTGGGTGGGCCTGAGCTACATCAAGAAAATAAAATATTGAAAATATGAAATAGTCATGTGTCTCTAAAAAAGAGACTAATGAACATGTAAAAAAGCACATATTCACCTCCTCTCCTGTGGAGAAAACATAACATGAGAAAACATCTCACATGCATATATTTTCTACATACTACCTACAGTATGTAGTTAAGGTTTACATCTATCGTTGGATTTTTATGGCTTGACAGTGAATGATGTGGGAAGAGATGTGGATTTATTAAGATTAATTATCTACAACATCATTAGACATTTACTGTAGATTATTTTTTGTTGAACTGTATAGTATACTGTGCATGGGATTTAAATTTCATTTTAAAAGCTTTCTTAAAAATGAACAGCAGTATCATACGAAAAGAAAGTGTAAAATAAAAAATAAATTCCTCCAGATAATTTACAGAAAGTAAGTTAAGCATACCAAATGCATCTCAGTGGCTGTCTAAACACTGAGCAGTCAAAATGAAGCAAAACAAAAGCAGACAGATGTCAATTATCAAACCTCTCTCTTCACCTGAACACAAAATAACCACACCCATTTCTCATGGCCCTCTTGTGTGCAAATAATCTATCTACCAAGTAAAAATAAACTCTGAAGAAAATAAGGCAGTTTTCTTTCAGTCTTTTCTCAGTAACATCATCCATACCAAGAATATTGTCAGGTTAGCTGTACCTGTACGTAGTGTACCATCTACATATACTGAGCAATCACTAATCACTAAAAAAATCTGATTCTTAGATTTCAACTAATCACCAATCAAAGTTCGTAATGCTCATGTTTAGCCAATTCAAGTCCGGAATAGTTTTCTGTGCATCTTGGTTACATCATCTTTTAGTAACAGTATACTTTGAAGGTTCTTGAATTAATGTCCCTCAACCCCTCATACACTCACTCACTGGTTTAATTAAATGTACTGATAAGTTAAGACAAAAGGTGTAAACACTATGAAAGATGTTTAAACATTGTGTGATTCACACATTTACAAGTTCACGACCATATATGTGCTCTCATTGAAACTTTCAGAAATTCCACCTTGGTTATCAAAGAACCCCTGATTATGTGATTCTTCACAAGAAGCCAGATGCTTAGTATAGAATCTTCTTTCAGATTGAACATGCAATGTAATTTAAGATTCAGTTTGAAACAAGGTCCTCTTCTATTATCACTGAGCTCCTCACAGGAGGCAGTTCTCAGTTTTGAAGATCATAAATTCACAGAGAATATTAATATTAATGCTCACTTGCTGATAGTTTCTTTTTTCCCCTTTAGCAAATGTAGAAGGTGACCACGTTAATTATAGTGGCATTAATATAACATCTGTTGGAGTATTTTCAGAAGCAAAAAAGTTACCTTAGGTTCTTTGACACAACAAGAGCCCTTTTTATGAATCTAACCCATGAAAACAGATAGCAATTCCCAGTATCTGTGTTCAAAATGAAAAAAAATCTGAAATGAATGTATATTGTCTGTTTCTAGCTCATGCATTATCTACATTGGATATGGGACTTGCAATTTCATAGCATGAAACCATATGTGACAGAAATATATGGGTATGTTAAAAACCACTGGTCCACAGAAAAGTCAAAAAAGTTTGACTTTTAAAACCACTTTTAGTCTCTGAAAATCAAACAATACAGAAATGTGTAAAATAATTAGACCATGGTACATCATCCCATATGACCTTAAATGCATGTTATATGTAATACTGACTTTGCAATATTTATTCATGGTACCTTTCAAATGTTTTCCAAGTCATTTGGTGAGGTACATTTTTTACCATCCCCCTTCTCTTTTATGAAGGTCAAATTTTCACGTGAAGGCCTTGGTCAAAACCTACTGGCATGGAGTTCTGTCACTTACATGCAGTCTTACTTTTGTATTAAACATGGATTTTGGGATCATTCTCTAAAGTTCAGGTTATATTTTATGAGATCCTTCCACGTTTCCCTACAAGACTTTATTCTCCTTGTTCACTCTAGGTTTTTCATCAAGTTTGGAGAAACATTCAGTTTAAAAATGTTGGATGCAAACTCAAAATGTCCAAGTCCTGAAATTGGTTCAAAATGTCTTTCAACCGGCGTCTAGTTTGAGTGTACACACTTACGCTATCAGGTTATCAGAGCTTTAATTTTTATAATTTTTGCATTACTGAAATTATTTCTCCTCACTACACATATATATTTTCCATCAAAAGAGCCAACAGCCTAAAACATTTACCGTATTTTCCGCACTATAAGGCGCACCACATTATAAGGCGCACCTTCAATGAATGGCCTATTTTAAAACTTTTTTCATATATAAGGCGCACCGCATTATAAGGTGCATAGAATAGATGCCGGGGTTACATTATGCATCATTAGATGGAGCTGCGCTAAAGGCAATGTCAACAAAACTGTCAGTCAAACTTTATTAATGGATTACAAACCAGCGTTCTGACAACTCCGTTCACTCCCAAAATGAATAAACAGCTGTTTTATTATTTTCCCCGAGGTAAAGTCAGTCAAGTGGTATTTTTGTGACACAGTTTATCTTTTAACAACAGCAAGGTATAACATGTAGTGCAACATTTATATCACATAGTGGAGGGGAACTTTTCCTCGATTCAATAATCACGTCAAAAACAGTCTGATACTGTTACGGTAAATCAAACGTTAGTGCAATCACAATATAGTAACACTCGAAATAGTGCAAAGCAACAACAATATATCAATAACCTAACGTTGTTCAAACATTAATGTCCATATTCACAATATGGCAAACTCTGTTTAGTCTTCTTTACTTGCCGCAGGTCATCTTGTTGCTTCCTCCACTTCTGCACCATTGATTTGTTAATGTTAAATTCTCTCGCTGCTGCTCTATTCCCTTTATTTGTGTCATGCTATATTATCCTATCTTTTCATACTTTATTTTACCAGGGAATACCCACTGAAATATAAAATCTCATTACAATGATATCTTGGTTAGATAAGTGCTACCTCAGCTTAGATCCGATTTCACTGGAAACGGATACTCATTTTCTTCTTGGTGCTGATTTCAGAGTTTCACTTAAACTCCATGCATATTTCACATTCTGTCATTCTTCCCGTCTCACCTTTATTTAAGGTCATGTTGCTTTTAGAGAAGCATGTGGCTCTAACTGATAAGTGGTGATTAAATTGTTGCGACACACTGATAGAGAATAGTCATTTAAAAACCAATTACAAGGTACATGTCAGGCCTTTTTTAAGAGACAGATGGGGAACAGATCAGGCTAGAAAGGACAGAAGGTGAATAACACTAATGCATTCAGAATATGTTGACAGAACAGAATAACCATTTATTGTTTCTCTCACAACAAATATGTAGACTTTTTGTTTAGTTTATTCTATATAAAAGTATTAAGGGAACATCTGATGAACAATGATAGTCCAACAACCTCTTTGCATCAAAGTTTTAAATCAGTTTTGAGCTGCATTTAGATAGTGTAAGATTTACTTTGTGGATAACTTTAATGTATGAGAAATATTGATCTTGTCCTTGTTGACAACTTTCCTTTCTTCTTCCATCTGCAAACTCTACCTAATCCAAGAACACCTGCTTTGGAGCTGGCATTTAGGCAACATCTCACATCCTGCCAAGTCTAATCAAAGCTTTCATTTTCACAGCAACAACGTGGGTCCCATGGTGACTTCCCTTGAAATAGCTCACCTCTGCCTTTTAATTAAAATATTTATTTTACAGGTTCCACACTTGATGGTATTAAAATAAATAATGAACCAAATGAAAACAGATTCAAAAGCAATATACCATGTTCACAACCCAACATATCTCCTTTGTGCTGTGGGAATGGTTGCTCTTCTACCCTTTGCCATTGCCTCGTGCTTTCTCCCCTCCTGTGTCTCTGTGTGGTGTTCAGGGACGGCTCTTTGTTTTGTCTCCCTGCAAACTCCAAGTCAGTCAGCCTGCACACCTGTGGCTCATCAGCTCATACCCTGTACAGCAGCCAACCCAGTCCCAATCACCTTCTGCCAGAGTTCTGGCCGCTGTGCTTAGATGTGCTTTGTTTTTTTTTTTATTCCATTTTCAGGATGAACTAATACTGTTCACTTGTGCTCAGATTCCTTCTGCTGTCTCCAGCTTGTTCTGCTCTGCTTAACTTCTCAGCTTGCCTTTGGATCCAATCGTCTGCCAGCCCACTCACTACCACCAGTCTACCACGCCATGTTCACCTTGCCTCACCAGTCATCTGTCTTCCGCTTGCCAGCCATCAGCTTGCGACGCTAGACTCACTCCTTCCAACTCTCTGCCTTGCAGTCTTTCCCAGTCTGCTCAGCCGTCTGCTGCTCCAGCTCTCTGTTTGCCCACGTATCCCCCCAACACACATTGCATTCTTACCCCAGGAACCTCTGAGTATGAACAATAAACACATGTTAATCATTGCCAAAGTTAACATTGACACTGACCATTACACAATATAATTTGTAACAAATTGCTGATGTAGCAGTAGATTAAAAAAACAAAACAAACAAACAAAAAAAAACATCTGTGCTGACAATCTACTATTTATTTCACTACATGGTTGACTTGCTTTGCCTTTTGTAGAAAAAAAAATGACTTTTTGTAAGTTTGTGTGCACAAATTACAGTTTGTTAGGAATGTTTTCAAGAGATGAGGAATTGGTTGTGCTCAACTCTGAGTCAAATCTCACAGTTAAGCTCCATGGCACACAGCTTTTAGGTTAAGTCTGGAAACATAACAAGGATCTCAGTACTTAATCCACAACTTCAGCAATCATGTAGTCCTAACAAATGCATGTTTGTATCCAGTGAATCACTCTCATGAAGTGAAGCCAAGAGGAATTTTCTAAAAAAAAAAAAAAAGAGCCATGAAAAGCATAAAACATAAATGAATCATAATCAATAAGAAAAATAATTTGTAATTTGTAATTTGTAGGTATGGGTAATTTGTAACTTACCCATACCCTATGTATGGGTAAGAACCCATACATACCCATGTATGGGTTCTTTAAATAGAACCCATACATGGTTCTATTTAAAGAACCATGTATGGGTTATGATATCTGACCTTGACCTCCATCATCTAATGTAGTCATTTTACCTATAAAGCAGATATCTTGATTTTGAAAATTAGATGTGTGCCTGCTCTAACGCTGAGCCATGTGGCCCACATAGAAGTGGCTTAATCACAAAACATCACGTTGTTGTGAGAAAACTAACTGTGAACGGATTTTGAATTTCAGTGTCCTTGAACTAACTTTTGACACCAATATTTTGATAGCCGTTAATGTTGTTAAATTATTGCAGTTAACTTTTGCAACAGGAAAAGCTATTTTGAATACACATTTTGTTGGGTGAAAATCACTATTTACTGCACATCAATGCAGATCAGAACTGGGGGTCCAAATAACAATGTCTCTCTGAATGCACTTAGAAGTTTTGGTTGTAAATGCAAGTTGTCGTCCCATGACGTCATTCCACCCTGTAGGGTGTTACTTACAGTACCCAGCTTAGCACAGAGGCTTATAAATCCCTCCATAGACACCAGTTTTTGTAAAAATTTGAGAATTTTTACAACAGCAACAAATTCTTATGTATATTAATGTTTCTTCTGGCGTCTTTCTCATTTATGAATAAATGGCCATGTAAACATTTAATTCATGAACTCAAATTTAAGTTATCATTACATGTTTTACATGTAAACCCACTGTTATGATCCACAAGCCAGAACACACCAAATAAGTTGTAAAAAACCAACAAATGGCCTTTATAGACTTAAGATCAAATTTTACAAAAAAAATTAAATATATATACACACACCCTGATGAACTCATTTTATCAGGGTAAACTGTAATATTTAACGCTTCTCAAAACAACTGAAGAAATACTGAGCATTGAATTATTTACAGTGATAACATGCTGATACCAGTTTAGTGCATGCTGCTGATTCAACAATCAGAAATTATGAAACTGGGCCACCGTGGTTTAGGCGGTTTGAGCTGCAATATTAAAAAGAAACAAAATCTCTCAGAGACTATCTTGATCCACATAGATGAAATATGATCCATCTGCATTTTGTCATAGATCACAAAAATACAAACCTTTGCCACCCCAATTGTGAGTCAGCCATCACACAAGAATAAGCAACAAAATGAAGTGAATGTCTGTTATGAATTTGATTTGAAAAATAAACAAACAAGTTGTTTTTATATGCTCCCCTGCTTGTACAAGGGATGGGGTAATTGTCTAGGCACTTACTAAAACTATCTGATCAAATGCAACAGTTATGTATTACTGTTAAATAGAGATTTAGATCTACGTAAGTATAACATGAATCTGCCCCACCTGTGTGTCTTGATCTTTGACAGCTGTCAGTCCATGTCGGCCTTCATCTTGTTGAGTGTATTTATTCTCTGACTACAATATGTCATTTCCACATCCGCTCATTTACCTAATTTGAATATAGACAAAGAGGAGTACACATGCACACAGAACACACAATATATGAACACAAATAGATTCAAGCCAGCACAGACGTTGAGAACAATAAACCACACACAAGAGCACCTGCAACCTCTCCATATTTGTGGCACATTCAGAAGACTTGCACCTCATTTAAATACATGTAAACATTCACACACACACACACACACACACTCAAGTAGCTGAACACACAATGAGATGAATGAATGTTAATGAAACTCTGATTACGGGGCTCTCTGAAACAATAGAGACAATAGGCAAGTTGTGTCAATGTTTTCCACACTATCACAAAAGCAATTTACTGTGTGGGTAATAGAATAACTCCCTGTATAAAATCTGATTTTGTCTGTGTTCCTAGAAAGCTTGTGTGGATGTGTGGCTACCACAAACTTATTCATAACCCTTAAAGATTAAGGTTTAAAGGAATTTTTTAATTTTACCACCAGGTTTATTTAGCAAAGTTGAAGTATTATTAATACTTTTTCAAAGATGCTGCATATCCATGAGGAAAGACTGAGCATTTATTATACGCTTATATTATTACTGTCGAAATCGAAGGTTTTCCATCAATTACTCCTTGTATAACCAACAGTGTAGTTTTAAATTATTAAATGCAAACACACATCTAAAATATATTGTGTGTGCTTAACAAGCTTTTGGTTTGTGTGCTGTCTTGTGAGTCCCTTTGAGAGAATAGGGAGAGAAAATCTGCACAAAATCCACAGTTGTATCAGAATCGCAGCAAGAGGTTGATGCAAGCAATGCAAAGTCTAAAGCTCCTTCTCCATTTTCAAATCTTACTCTAGCCAGGTGTCTGGATTGGTTGTAGCCCAGTCGGGCTTTTCTCCATTGGCAAAGTGTAAAATAAAAATGAAAAAGTCTGAGGATTTTACAGATTTTCTTGAACTGTAGCACAGTCCCCCCTCTGTGTTTCATCCCTCTGTGAAACGCAGAGGGGTGACAAATTTTGTAATTGGACTGAGCTGTCTCAGCGCAGTGCAAATACGCATAGCCAGATACGTAAGCCTGTTGTTGCATTTACAAGCCAGTCTTAAAAACATTTTATCGCCTTATTGCTTTCCAAGTTTCATGTTACAAGTTCTTCCAAATTATACATTTTTGGTCGTGTTTTATGTTCTGACAACAGTGTTATTTTCCGTTAAGTTATTATAATTTACTCCTTTGGGCTTATTTCATCATCAGAACCTTTCTGCAGCTCAAATAGCTCAATTTAATTTCAAATAAATGGATTTCAAATACTGTATTGAAGTGAGCTGTGATTATCCCCAATTTTGAAAGGTTAATACTCTAGAAAATGCATTTTTCTTCCTTTAGCAGGGCATAAATTATGTTCATTGACATCAATTATAGCTATTGCATCCACTGTGTGTGCAACATGAAATAAATGACTAAAAAATGGCAGATTTTAAACACCCCATCACCTTTGCTTTCTGACTAATAACTGTCACTTGAAGGCATGATTGACACTGAAAATACTGACTGTTATGATCCTTTGCACATAGACAATCATCTTGATAAAACCAAGAATTGTCCCAAAAATGTATTTGTAAAAAATGAACCGAAAGATATGGAAAGACAAAACTCTGACAGGATAATTTTCTCCTTCTATTAGATTGTGGCCTTAATGAACTTCAATACCCAAAATTCCCTGTGGCCTCTTGCTATGGCTTATTGCCTGCTTAATTTACAGAAAGAAACAAAAAAAATAAAAAAAAAAATACAAAAAGACAGGGAGTAGAAATGACCATTAAATTGGTTGAAAAAGAAGGAAAGGGCTTGCTGGGGAAAAATATGAAGGGTAGCTAGAAAGAGAGAAATTAAAGATGATCATCAAACCATGAAGCACTCAGGGCATCGTATGAGCTCATGAAGTCAATCAAGTGCAGGCTGCCGCAAATAGGCTAGAATTTAACTGACTGGTATACGTGGGTTATTGTTCACCAATTAAAGCTGAATTGGGTTCTTGCTGGATTTCTTGCTAGGACTTGCACTTTCTAACAGGCTTATACCTCCAAACATCATTTCTTTTTTGTTCCCTCTCCAATAGAAGAAGAACGTGATAACGGAAGGAAACTACACCAGAGTTGGCATGTTTTAGAAGAATTCAGCTAATTACCAGGCTAGTTTAGGGTCAGATGAAACTCCTTTTATAATGCTCAAGGGGGATTGTTATTAAGTTGATTCTGTTTACTACTTGTGCAGAAAACCACATGTTCCTGCACACAGATACTACAAAATGTCACCAGAAAATTGGAAGTTTTAAGGAATGTTTATTCTTCAAAATATTTAATTTGATGCACAATGTTTCACAGCACAGAAGACACTTGGGGAAATACACAATTACCTATAAAGTTGAAATACAATATGTTATCTTTCCCATTAATTTAGCGGCATCTTATTAGTACACATACATATTTTCAAACATGTATATTTATAAACAATCTCTTCCAAACATTTAACAATAGAAATGTAACTAAAATTATCAGCTATTTTCTGTTCCTGTTCTTTTTTTTTTTTTTTTTTTTTGCACCGGCATCTCTTCACATAATGCCAACAACTATTATAGTCCTCAAATTTAAGTGCCTCAAAATATGCAAAATCCAGACTAACAACAAAAGTTGGACTTGGGTTTAATAAAAACTCTGACCAAAACTAAAAAGGAGATAGAACAGCAAAACCTTGCCAGAATGGCACTGATGAAGAGTCTAAAATCAACATTATGGAGCTGGTAGAAGCTGCTACGTGTTTCAGTCTTTAGGAGGTTTCATGCAGAAGAAACAAAAGATTTCACTCACACTCAATGAATGAAAAAATCAAGTCCCTAACCACTAATGACAAGCCATAATTTTAATTTTGACAAGCTACAGTAACTGGTGACAAAATTTTTTTGAAACCTCACAAAGTTGCAAAAGTCACTATATGTAAATCTGCAATTAGTTTTTTTTTTTGTTTTTGTTTTTTTTCCCCAGACTTTGAAAATGTAACAAAAAGAGATTTTTTCTGACTGGTCAGTATGATGATGGTGTCTCCCAATGAGAAAACAATGCAAGTAATTTACCCTTAAATGCTAAAACATTTGTATTTGTAAAACCATATTTCTGATGGTTTATGTTTTTAATTTTCTGTGTGTGTTCTTCATATCACCTAAGCGTAATGTGTCTTCATGTTTGGTATTTGGAAAACATCTCTGGAATTGTGTTGACCGTAATAAAGTGAAGGTGCCTATTTTATTTTTATTTTTGAACACTTTTAAAAGACTGCCCTTTTTAAAGTGTTCAATGACATCCGCATAAACACAGGCACTGGGAGAAACTCTGCGCTGGTTCTGTTGAACTTCAGGGCAGCATTTGACACTGCTGACTATGACACATTATTGAAGTGACTGGAGAGCTGGGTCAGACTCTGTTACAGTACTTGACTTGGTCTTACCTGAAGAACAGGGACTTCTTTGAATCAATAGATAACTTTTCATCACAGGTAACAAAAATCAGATGTGGGTTAGCCAAAGGTTCACTCCTGGGGGCACTTCTATTTAAAACTTACATGCTCCCACTAGCTCAAATTATAACAAGATTAATAATAAAGATCGGTTGCCATCACTACATAGATGACAGACAGCTCTATATTATGATGTCACCAGGTGGCTCTGAACCAGTCCAAGAACTGGACATATGCTTAGAATAAATTAATCCATGGATGTGTCATAACTTTTTTGAGCTGAACAGAAACAAACCTGAGGAATGATTAAAAGTCAGCGCACGCACGGCTTCAGTTATTACAGGCAGAAACTACTGATGGCTTCCTGTTATTTCTTTGGGACAACACTAATAGGAGTCAGTAATGCTGCCCAAACATAGTTTTTTCTTTTATAAATTATCAGATAATTTAAATTTTCCCTTAATTTGATAAATCTCTGTAACAACCTTTTGTTTACATTTTAATCTAAACAAAACCCCTCAGAAACACTATTTATATATGTAAAATATTAGCAGCGGAATTATTAAATAGGACATAAATTTAGCTATAAAAGCTTGAACAAAATCTGTTTCTGTTTACATATAGGTTTTAGCTCCACCAAAAAGGTAGACTATAAAGAGAACAAGAAAAGTAATCTAGAACTCCTATAAGCCATTGATTCAAAAGGGCAAAAACCTGTTTGCTGTTATTTTCCATTAATGTAATTTTTATTTACTTGACAATTGTTTAGCATGTATTTATACTAGTGGATAAGTTTCAGTAATACTGGTGATTAATAAATCCTTTTTGTAGTAAAAAATTACTTAGTTGGGCACTTTACCATGAAATTTATTTTAAGAAATTATTACCAGAAACAGTAATATGGATGGTAAAAATAGCACTACAAATTATAAGCCTATGTTGCATAATTTGTCTCTGGTCCCCTGGTAATTTTATCTTTTGCAAATTCCAATAGTCCTGGAGAGATTGACTGTATTGTTTATATGCTCCACTTTGTGGAATTCATCCCAAACTATTTAAGTTTTGCTGCAAAGTAAGGCAAGTAGGCACAGCTGTGTCTCCTCCATATGGCAGTAATCGGTTGTTACACCTGTTTTGTCTAGTAAACCAGTGATTTGCTTATTGAGGGCACTAGAAGGATGTATTAATAGACTGTAAGAAGGCTTAAAAAATAGGGAATTGGTATGGTTTTATACCCCGCAGGAAAATGGACAGCAGTGCGGGGGAGGATGCCAAGTCTTTGCTGCAGCTGGAAGCTGCAGACAAGAATTGTGGGCATTGGAAGTTGAGAGTCTGCCAGCTGCCAATTGTCTAGACCAAGACAGATGGGAGAAAGTCCTACATGTAGAACTGAGTGGCTTTTTGAGATTGTGAGCTGAACAGAAGAATCCAGATGACAGAAGGAAGATGCCAAATTTTATATGCCAACTGCTAGATTAAGGAGCCGGTTGCAACAGCTGTGATTCAGTTCAACAACTTCTTGATGGACTAATCACAAAAATGAACAAGGTGCATTTTTGTAAAATATAATAGACAATTACAGCTAAAGATGTCACAGTGCACATGAGGAGAGAGATGCACAGATGTTACAGTATGCATTATTGTGAATACAGATTCCTTAATCTACTGTCATGCTGTTTATCTTGTCAAATCATGTTAGTTATTTAAAATGCTGTAATCCAGGTTAACGTGGAAAATCAGTTGTACTTACAAGGGGCATAAATAAAATGTCCACATAGTTTTACTTCGGTATTTATTTCAGACTGTTCAGATGATGAAGGAATGGCCACAAGGGCTTTCAATAGCAAAGCAACTGAGTGTCTTCAAGTGCAATGTGATATGTTGGATATGGTGGTGTACATCATCGTAATTTAGAACAGCAGTGACAATCCTGCCTCCTTACATTTTAATCCAATGGACAACTTTGCAAATTTAGACATTTTCATGTAAATTTGTTTAGTTCTGCAATATTTTGCCTAAAACCGTCTAAGTGGTGGGTGTTCTGTTACGAAATTATATATATTATGTTTTCAGGGCGTGCTGTGGTGGCACAGGGGGTTAGTACTCCCCACGCTTGGAGGCCTCAGTCCCCGACACGGACGTCGCGGGTTCGACCCCCTGTCCCGGCGACCCTTGCCGCATGTCCTCCGCCCTCCTTCCTGTCTGCCCACTGTCAAAAAATACGAGCCACTAGCGCCGCAAAAACTCTTCGGAGAAAAAAAAATAAATAAATATATATATATATATATATATTATGTTTTCAGTAATTAAGTTAATTTATTTAGGTCAAAAAGGCTGAAAGCCTGCCCTCGTGTGTTCTTTTCAGGAATTAAAAAAAATGGCAACTTAGCAATCTTTTGTTGTTTGAAACAAAACTTTATTAAACAGCAGTAGCAGTCAAGGAGACAATATGGCGTCCGCATTTACTTCGTGAAGTCCGGTCGAGTGACATCTTTCGTTTATGGTTGCATTGACAGTATGTATTGTGAAAGTAATTATGTGGGATTGTTTCCATGCTAGATGTAGCTTCCTAATGTGCTATTTGACTGTATGATAACTTTTCTTTGTTGTGTAATTTAAACACGACTTGAGAAATTACTCAATATGGCATCGGTAGCATAGATCTATTCATATAGATGTTTGGCAGATACTCTGTGTAAAGGTGCATTTTATTCTGCACATACTCATATACTTATTGTATTTTTTTCAATTTCATCCTTTTGATTGTAAATAAACCTGCTGACAAATGTGATGAACATTGACTTATAGTGTTTTGCGACTTTGGACATTAGATCTACTTGCAATGCGGACAAATGGTTCTCCTTTGCTCTGACTGCTGACAACCCTTTCTTTCCCTCAGAAGTCATTAAGACTATCTTTATTACACTGTCATAGTTTTTTTTTCTACTCAAACACCTTTAGCAAAAATCACTCTGGATAAATATTTAAATACATTTTGTAGTCTGCCAGCAAAATGTGGAAGTCTTCTCCATCTCTTCCCTTCATGAAGTAATCATCTTATTTTTATTTGGTCTTGTATCATTTATTTTTTACACATCTCTTTTGCAGTCTCTGTGACAAATGGGGCTGTGTATTGACTTGTGAAATACAGCTCTGACACAATGTGAAATCCAATTCTTCACTGCAGCAAATCTGTCAAAATCGCAAAATTCACAACTGCATTGATGTGTATGTAGTCATATCATTTTACACCTGTGAATTTATCTAAAATATTTAATACTTGAATATTTAATCTAAAATAATTAGTCAACATAACTTTCTGACACACATTATGTCACTGAGCTTTAAACTACCTACCTCTTTATTCAGCTAATATAATCTAATTGTCAAATTGCGTTAACATTGACTAAATTCTGGAGCGGCAAATATATTTGAAGCCAAATTTAATAAAATACCACATATAATGTACAGATTCAGCAAATTAAAGAAAAGATCCCAGCTGTCACTGGACAATATTCACTGTATTCTGTGACAGACTGCTAATCCATCACAGGATGGGGTAGGAACATCATACTTTTCTAATGTTAGCCCTCTCAATTTTTACCTGTAAAATTCAAAGCTGAATTTAAAAAAATTCTCAGGCAATGAAACTTAATTTCCAATCTTCAAAAGTCCTTGAAAACCTAACATTGTGTTTTGAAGAACACATCTAGGGCTCAAGGTTTGCTTGTGGCTTAAAAGTTTACATCAGTATATGGTAGGCAACGCTAGTAGCTTTCAGGCTCTTATTCTTGATCTATATACAGCAGAAAGACAAAGCTGAATAAAACAAAACACTTTAGTAAGGTCAGGCTCAGGTCATCCCGACCATCAACTTAAACTTAGTTAGATTTGTTCACCTATTTCCACTGTCTTGACTCGATCCCACTGGATCGGGTCTGTTTCCCATTCAGGATCAGAACAGGAAACTGATCTGAAAATAAAATTCAATGTAATTTATTGCAGTATTTAGCAGCACTATTTTTGAAGGTATCTAGAAATTTTAAAATGACCCACTAGCTGGCTTGTAACCATGAAAAACATTCTAATGAAACAACTCAGAAACCAATCAGTAAAGATTAAATTAGTCACAAACTAACCACTAGCTGTAATTGGTTGGCAGTATTTTAGCAAGCAAGGGTCTGCAAATCAGTGAACCAAATAGTCAGTAAATGGCATTCAGACAGGTAAGCAATCAGCCAACATGGCAGTCTCCTATCTTGTAAAGATTGGAGTTCTCACAGGGAAGTCATAGCTTCATCAAAGCTGCAGTGGCAGCAGCCCTACTTAAATTTCCTTTAATTCTACAAAAATGGACACCTAACCAAGTAATCCTATAAGGTAAAAGTCTTTCATGTTTAGCTTAAAATGGCGTAATGAAAAAGCGACAAATCTTTTTTGGTCATATCTAAACAAATGATAAAGAGGAACAAGAATTTATTACAATTGAAAAAGAGGTGCTAAAATGACTGAGAAATTTCATTTAAAACTATTCTTATTGTAAAATCAATTCATTGCAGTGTCAGTGAGGGAATTACACTATACTCTCATTCATTCATAACATATTTTAAACTGTTGCATCTCAAACCAGATCAAAATTGATGTTTGAAAATGCAGACATGGCTCTTAAACTACGAAGCTGAATCAACATATACAGACAAACTCCAAGAGAGGTACATTTATATGTACCATTCCAACTGATTCTAGCAATGAAACAATGCAGTCAAGTTTAGTTTACTTTTCAAATGAACAAATTTCCAACTCAGGAAACCCAGAGATGGCATCAATTCACTTACTTGCTGCAATCCCTCTTCCTGCATGAGGACAATCGCTTGTTTGTGTCCTTGACTTTCCAGCAATCCCTCATGAAGAACATGCATGTAGCAGAAAGAAAAACACCACTATAACAGGAAGAAACCTCCAGCAGTACCTGGCTAAGTGTGAGGCGCCATCTGCCAAGATCAAATAGCATTTGAAAAGACAAGAACAAGAGCTTAATAGACTAAAAAAAGAACCCTGCTCTAAAATCCTGTGCGTTGACCTGATTGTAATAAGTGAGTCGAAAGGGACTGCAGTTCTGAACTTAAGTATAAATTGACTACTGTTCAGTAAAACAATTCTGTTAATGAAACCATTAAAATATGGGAATAACAGCAGCTTTTTTAGACAAATTATGATAAATGATTGAAAACTAGTTCAATATGGTGTATGGCCAAAATGGGCTTGATGGTTTACCACAGAAAAACAACTGAAAGACAACAAATTACTGAGATAGACTACAAAGCTTATTAGAGAAAAATGAGGGCTGGGAATATGACATATTCTATAGCTTACTTTACCAAACGCAACACTTGCTCACCAATGTCCCTTTGCAGCCTTCCTTTATTCTTGTTTCTCAGAACCGCCCAACTATAGACCAAACTTGTTTATCTTTTCCTAATTCCACTCGTCACCCACTCTCTCACTCTTCCATTTTCTCTCTCTCTCTCACCAGACAGATCATTAGGATTAGCTCTCTGACACCGCCTATCCCATCAGATGTTGATCGGCCACAGTGGCAGAGTGTGGGAACCAGAAAATGAGCTTCTGACAGATAATAGACTGCTCTGTACCTTGTATCAAAGGGAACAGATAGAGAGGGAGAGAAAGATGGAAAGTGAGAAAGTCAAAGCTTTGCCAGACATTTTTTCTGCATTCCTTCCTCTGTCTTTAACATTTTAGATACTTGTGCGGTACAGATCAAACATTTGTCTTAACATAAGAATTGTCTTTCAAACATTCTTTAAAAAGTTACATACATTGAATAATTAATTTGAGTGCAGTCCTATGGACCTTACCACCGGGGCTGTGTTTAATTGGCTCATGCCCATTCTACGTCATAGCACGGCTACCATGTGCATGGCCGCCTCACAAACACAAGCAAATGTACATGCATTAGTAGTAGTGCCAGACTACATTGTGGACTAGCAGACCGGCATTAAGTTTTCGCATCAACAATCGAAAAAGAAAAGCGGTGTATGTTTTGTTTGAGGTCTAAGGGGAGCAGCTGGGTCAACACTACTAGGGTGGTCCACTGTTTTTATGTTTGTTTCTTTCTGCTGAGTCATTTCGCAAACACTGTTAGCAAGTCAACGCTAGCAGCAGTAAGAAATTTTACCGTTAGAAGGCGGAATACCATAAAGTTAAAACGAAAAAACGTATCCATGTTAGAAGTGAAAATGACCAGCTGTATAAATAAGTCTTTCGCTGAGTTTTATTTTAAAAAAAAACACCGTTAAGCTCAGCTTGTGAGCTAACATTAACCAGTTAGCACTGTGCTAATGCTAAATGACACGGCACA